>JAOBYE010178330.1:0-17897 GCA_025403585.1 Parazoanthus swiftii
AAGGAGATTTGCTGGAACTTTGCTAATAAATTTTTTGAAAAATCCAAGATAGCGGCCAAGATGGCGGACATGTTGTGCAACGACTGTTGCCATAGTAACAGTTCATAATTAAAACTTAATCGTTCTTATGAAAAGTAATTAGTTAACGAAAAGCTGCTTACATGCCAAGGCTCAATCTTTTATGTGCAACCATTTCTAGAAGTCACGGGCTAATTTGATAGTAAAAATGGCTTGGTCGTTCCGAGGGTTAAACAAATTCCACCTAGCGCTTTTTTCGTATACATTTTTAACTATGCCAGTTACCGGCTTTGTCTTCAGTTCAGGTTGATTGTCAAGACATAAACAAATACAATATTACAGCTATTACAGTCGACTGAAATGAAGTGAGAACCGTACTAAGAAAATGCTTGTTGTAGTTTTCGAGGTTTTAGGCAAGACTTACTTACGCATATTGAAGTTGGCGGGTTTTCTTGTTCCAAATTATTTATTTGCTTCAAACGCTCAGAATAAAAGACCATTAAAGGCAAAGAAGCCGCAACATATCGTTCTTCTCAAATACCGCAGTAGTGAGGAATTGCATATTACGCCCAAGTGGTCGTGTACAAAAACTTTGAGTCGAGGCCGGGCAGAAATAAAGCAAATGTACGAGAACTTGGACCTTGTCCTCGACTTGAAGTTATTGTTTATGGCGACTGGGGCTAAATACACATTCGGTCTAATTAAGTGCAAGATTAGAGGTTGCTCATTTTTCGCCAAGAGATGTATAGCCGCAGATGGTTAACGTTTTGAATCAGATTTTTAAACTTTCCGCCTGAAATTTTTAAGTCGAAAACGAAACTCTCCCTATTACGGTTCACGTCATTTCCGGCGTTGACTGTAAATGGGTTGACCTCCTCGGAACTTCACAGACTGAAGAGAAGACAGACTACAGATAAATGGGTTCCTGGCAGTTCAAAAATACAATCAACAAATTAGTTTAACGAGGTTGTTGCCCGTAGTAGCCTGGTGGTGGCTGCTGACCAGGGTACTGGTAAGGCTGCTGGCCAGGATAAGGCTGCTGTTGGGGGTAACCCCCTGGGGGAGGCTGCTGCCCTGGGTACCCCCCGTAATAGTAACCGGGTGGTAAGTAGCCTCCAGGGGCAGAAGCAACGCCCCCGATTCCTCCGGGAGGAGAGTAACTCCCATAACCGTAGGGAGCGTACCCGGGGGCCGGCATGGGTTGATACTGGCCCCCAGGATAGGGGGCCGTAGGGGCTGCTGCAGTGGCACCCGGTGGGGGCGCTGTAGCCTGGGGTGGCGTCGAGGCTGGTGGAGCTGCGGCAGGGGCTGGTGCGGTCTGAGGGGGTGGTGGACGGGCAGGAGGCGTTCTTCGTTCTGAAACAAGTGAACAATATAATGAATTACTGAGGGGGGAGGGCGTCAGGGCTCGATTAAGCAAAGTCAAGCTCTCAGACATTACGGCCGTTTGTACGAGAGAAAACACGACGCGATTAAACTAAGACGCGACTTATGTAAGACGAAACTTGCTCGTATAAATGGTAACAAATACAAACCACGTCTTAGCTTGGTTGCATCTTAGCTTAGTCGCGACTTATGCACGAATAGAGTTTCGAGGCGTTCATATCCAAACCTTGGACGTGAAACTGTTCGTATAAATGGATCAGTTCGCGTCTAACTTAAGTCGCGTCTTAGCTTAGTCGCGTCTTACTTTCTCTCGTATAAACGGCCCTGTTCTGTGGATTATTGTTCTCGTCTTTCTATCCAACAGCGTTCTAAAAAATAGGCAGTCAAAGACTTCATGTGACTCAAGGCAGAATGCATAACAACGGTAATTTAAGGTTAAGAGAATGAAAATGCAAATTTTTTTACGAGTAGCGACTTTAGTATTGGTTTTAGCACAGTGAACTATGGTACTTCGTAATCCGAAATAATCCGATCCAATTCGCAACCCGAGCCTTCGTTCTCTTAGCCAGCGAGATCTCCTTGACGACGATCACATGTTTGAATAACCGCTAGGAACGCCTGCTTCAATTGGAATGGTTACAACTCACTCATTCACTCATTCAAACCGATGACATAGTGACGAGAGGCCCCATAAAGCCTTTCGTCACGAAAAGTCAACCTTACCTTGTTGCTGGTGGTGAACTGGTGGAGCAGAGGTTTGTTGGGCCGGTTGGTTGGCAAGTGATTGTTGAAGATCCCTACACGGAAAGAAAGGAAATGACACAGAGATACCCTTTCATCTCATTTTGAATGAACAACAATTAAGTATACAACAAGTACAACCTAAATTTTGCCGGGAGCAATAACAAAGACATGTAACTGGCAAAATTATAAACATGCAATAAACAAAAATGTGCAAGTGTGAGCTTAACTTACACTGCAGTAGAGGGAAGGAGTTACTGGGTGTAAACCACTTTTTCTAACTACCCCAGGAAATGTTCGCGATTTGCACAAGTTTTCAGTTATTATGTGTATCCCAAGATCTTTTTAGATATCTGCATCTCGGATACTGGAATCCACATCATAAATTACTTAATTTTATAGTCAACTAAACCAGTTTCTCAGCACCAGTCGATGGTAAAAATATGCCCAAAACTTTGGAGAACACATTCTGGGTTCGTATTCTTTCGACCTTAAGAAATTCCATGACTTTCCATGACTTTTTTCATGACCGTCAGAAGTCTTTCACGACCTAATT
This sequence comes from Parazoanthus swiftii, assembly GCA_025403585.1. Taxonomy (NCBI): domain Eukaryota; kingdom Metazoa; phylum Cnidaria; class Anthozoa; order Zoantharia; family Parazoanthidae; genus Parazoanthus; species Parazoanthus swiftii. The sequence goes on from JAOBYE010178330.1 coordinate 2,702, forward strand.
TGACCATCCGTTTCTTTGCAATGTATCCAAAACTGTTATCGAAATCAAACTTTTCCAGTATAACCAATATTTTCGAGAAAGAAAACAGTTAGTCTTAAGAAAATACTAATGTGTATTTGCCAATACGTCTAATATCATTGGAATCTAGCTTTCCGAAAGTGAAATCTGACGAGTTTCTGTTTCGTCACACTCATTTCAGTTATAAACTAACCATGCATGCATATTTAATACGGTAGTTTTTATTTTCCATGACTTTCCATGACCCAAATCAAAATTCCACGACTTTCCAGGCCTGGAAAACGAATTTGTAAAATTCCATGATTTTTCAGGTTTTCCATGACCCGTTCGAACCCTGACATTTCGAAATTTTTTTCGAGGAAGCATGTCACCATACCCCCAGCCACAAATCTAACACTATAGAAACGCGACGTATTAATGAGGTATAAAACACAAATAAGGTGTAGGAGTGGGTTACCTTCGTAGTTCTTCTCTCTCAGTTTTTCGTGCGAACACGAGATCGCTGACCTTCTGTTGGAACTTGACTAAAATCGGTGTGAAGTCATTGTAGAACTGTGAAAACAAACGTAGTGTGATGTGAGACGGTATTCCTTGTTATAGTCTAGGAGGGGGAAGGTTCTGCCCATAGTTAGAGCCTAGCTGGCCCGATCTGTCTCTCTTCAAAAGGAACGCAAAAACATATTGTTTGACAGTGTGTGTGGATTGCCTTTAAACTAGAGCCACGCCAAGTCATCAATTCACTACTCCCTCGCCACCACGGTAACTTCTTGGGGAATACCTAACAGTTTCAAGTATGTGTGTAAGGGAGTGGGAGGGGGGCATTTGAGTTGTGAATGTTTGTATATGTGTAAGTGTGTGTGCATGCGCGCACGCGCGTGTGTACGTGTGTGCGTATGTAAAGAACAAAGATTTCCCGTGCACAAGAGCCATGCATGCCAGCTCAGCTCAATCACTACTCCTCACCTTGGTACCTTCCTGGAGGTTACTCAACAGCTCCACGAGCGACTGAGTGTATGGGGGGGAGGGGGGAGGGGGATTCCTGTGTTGTGTATTTGTGCGTGCACGCGCGTGTGTGTGTGTATGTAAAAAACACAAGAATACTCTGTGCACAAAAGCCATGCCAGCTCAGCTCCATCACTACTCCTCACCTTTGTACCCTCCTGGAGGTTACTCAACAGTTCCATGTAGATATCGTAAGCCGTGGCCAGCTCTTTCAGTTTGGCTTCCCGTTCAGTCGCCGCCTGACCAGACTGCTTTTCCTTCATGAACTGCTCATTATTTGTCTGAAGCAAAAACAAGGCAAAGTGCATAAGTTCCCCTCTGTTTTCATCTCTAAGCGACCTTCCGTTACTCAAAGTTTTGGTTTGGCTGCCGTTAAACAGAAAGATGCTACTTAAAGCAGCGCCGTTCAACCACAAAATGTATGTGTCGACAGGTCGGTGAATCGACATCATTAATTAACCCGCTCATCCCAAACGCGCCATATGTCATTTTGCCGAGCTCTCTTAAGCTTTCTCTATGGTTTCCTTGTAAACGGGTTAAGAGAATTTTGTTTTTTATCTTAGATAAATCAATTGCTTTATTCTCATTACTAAACAACTTATTCTGTGTGGATAAGGTTAGGAGAACTTATTTACTGATAAACCAACAAAGCACTAGGTTTTAAAGGGGCTCCTTTTACAGCTGAACCAGTAGGTTTTTTTCTTTTACAGAGGTTGAATTTGAGGTTATCATCCACAGAGTTGTCATAGAAAACATCCTCATTTACAAAGATAACTTTGATCAGGCACTCCTGTCAGGGTTCGATGTATTTCAAATCGACTTATTATTTTTGATCCGGCCGTAACATATAAATCAAGATTACTTACTGCAATCCAACTTAATCAGCGGCTAAAACCGGCCATCCGAACCATCTGCCTCTTGAAAACTTAGGCTGGTGTCTGAACAGTACCTTTTTAGAGATATTTCGATTTAACTTAGTTTTCTTGCCAAAAATCTTTTGAAGCGTAAATCCGTGAAAGCCCTAAGTCCTCGTAAAATCTGTTGTGTTTGTTTAACTTAAGCCCAAAAAAGATTTGTCACTTCAAAGATCTTGAGATCTTGAAGAAGTGAAAGCAGAGCTAACACAGTTGTGATTGATCTCAGAGCACTGGAAATCAGTGACCTATCAACGCTTGAAATGGTCTGAAAACTAACGGATCTTGAATTTAACTTAAAGATATTAGGTTATTTTCCTGTTTGCTAACACAAAGATAACCGTAACTATAGTTAGTTTTCCAAGATTTTCCGTGACTAGTTACGACAGCGGAGCCTGAAAAGGAATTTCGGCGTACGTCATGCACTATTTGCTAAAAACCACTAAAATCCTGAAATAAGCTGTCATTAACCTCAGTTGCCCACTAGAAGTACCTACCTGAATGGACGCCAAAGCTTTTTCCTGTTTGGCAAGACTCTCTCTTACAAGCTCCTTCAGTGGGTCGAATGTACTATCAAGACCAACATTTGTGATTCCATCTACATCTGTTATGCTCCCATCAGCAGCAAGGGCGCTCAGAAACTTCGCAGCTACATAATCATAATCACAATTACAATCACTCGTAAAGGGTTCCTGAAGCTTATGACTCAACAAATCTATGACCCCTTCAAGACTTCATCTACCGTTAATTTACAAAACTGAAGACCGATTTTTGACTAAAGCTCACAACAGAAACGAGGAAATACTGGTTGCTTAAAAGTGAGCTTCAAAATGTGATCATGAGAGAAAAACTCAACTTCAGTAGAAATTATTTTAAGACCTTAAGCATGAAATCTGGTAAATTTAAGACCTCCTCAAGGATTAAATTTACGAAGAGCAAAATAAGTCATTTTAAGGATCCGCGGGAATTAACCCTGCTCGTTATCATAATCACAGATTCACAGTAATGCACAATCACAACCACATTCATAGCCAAGAGTGGCAGTTCACAAAAAATAAACTTCAACTATGACTTGCTTTTGCTATAAACTTGAAAATAGTTCCAATTGCAAGAAAATTCATCACATACCCATATCATCTTGTGTGCTCTTCAAGTCTTGTTCAACTGTTTCCCGCTCGGCTTTGATAGTACCCACGTCCTCCATCAACTTACGCAGCGCTTGCACGGCGGGGCTGGCTCTCGCACCGGAGGTCTGGGGCCCACCCGAGGGAAGTGCAGCAGCAAGCTCCGCCTGAGAAAAGAGAAGACGAGTTCGTTTAAAACTTTCGAACAACAGTAATTGTGTTGTGACTTACCGAACCATATACTATATTCTTATCATTTTATATCTCCTTTCTCGAGACTCGCAAAAGCTGGCCTTTAGGACATTTGAGTTTTCGCTTTCAAATTCAACTGACTTGAACCTTTGTTTTTATTTTTAATGGAGCATAAACAATGTTAGTACCTAACAGCCTGTTTAAATTATGACACTTCGGCCCAGGCACTGGCAGCAGGTTTTCTTTATTATAGAGCGCTTACTGAGTGCCTTTGAAAATTTGTTTTTGTTTTCCGTTTCACCTGCCAGTGACTAAGGGATCAAAAACAGATTGCCATATGACAAACCAAACACAAACAAAACTGTTCGCTCACTGATCTACAATTAATAATTATGAAGCAGCCTGAGTTAGCAAACTCCTGTTCAGTTCTTCTATGAGTCGATTGTTCCTCAGTTCAGCATACAAAATCATCCAAGTTCGTTTCGTGTAACTGCACTCTTTGGGACTGGTGTACATCAGCCAATCAGCAACAGCTTACTGTTTTGCATACAACGCGAAAGATTTCGCTTCGCCGGTTTTCGTCTTAAGGACAAACAAAAATCGTTCTATGGAAAAGTAGCCAGTATGACAAAACGGAAAGGAACTAGTTTCATAAAATCTATACTTTGACATTAAACACTATGAAATCCTAAGAAACAAAGTTGGACATAAGAGCGAACGTCTCTTAATCGCACCTCACTTTTGCACAATAAATCCATGGCCCGCCTGTGGCTGTTGTATTTCTCCTTTACAATCCCATCGGCCTTCACGGCATTCTGTAGTATCCCTTGATACTTTGAGGCCTCCTGTCTGATCTGTGACGTCAGCTCTGCAGACGGCTTTGGTGTCCATTTCTCCTTGAACCTTTCGCGCAGCTGAGTGTCGTCACGTTCCTCCTCATCCAACATTTTCACAGTCTAGAGACAAAAAATGCGTTTATATCATTCTTATGGATTTGCGGTAATTTGAAAAAACAACGGGGCTTTCTATACGTTACGCCACCCTGCCTTTCAGGTTTCTTTCGTTACAGTAAAAACCCGCGTATAAGAACCCAAGTTTTTCCAAGTTAGCTTAAATAGGTTCTTATATGAATGGTACTTAACTGGGAAGTCAGACTAACTAGTTCTTATTTTCTAAACTAAAATCGTGTTTGTTACTGGTGGGCCAGGCCTGTTTATTTGTATTGTATACATAAAACCTTCTATAAATGTCTCTAATCTAAGCATATATTCAGATTCATTATGAACTTGCATAATGCTGTCCTATTGCCAGGGTTAACATTTTGGCTTCATTTCATTAACTGGAAGAGCTTATTTAATTTAATTTAAAAAATCAGTCAGGTCTGACTGAATTCTAGGCTGAACAGGTTCTTATGTAAAGTGGGTCTTAATGGACAATTTAGCCTAACAGGTTCGTAAATTTTAGGTTAAATTCTTATAAGAGGGAGCTGGTTTTCGGCTGCCGTCAGTCAGCAGAGTTTCGGTCAGCTGGGGGTTAACATTTAACTTTACAGGGGAAGGGGTGGTTGAAATAAACATCCTGCAAGCGAATGTGAAAAAAAATGGCTTAAAGCGCCTCTGTAATTTGACAGAACAGATGTCCTTCGGTATTATAAAAAAAATCCGGTTTGCTTCCGCAATATCCCTCTGAAAAATCAAATAGTTGATTCCAGGTTTGAGCGGCGTTGGGTATGCATTCATTAAATTTAAGTGTATGCAGATCTGTTCCCAAGTATTCTTAAACTATACTACTAAAATACCTAAGTTGTTTTCGATCACAAGACTACGGTAGTTTTGGCAACCAAAAAAGGTTTTCTTCATACGTAGCTTGTTCGAGCATAGACTACACCCTAAGAAGTGTTTTAGTCAATTGAGGGCAGTCACGTTGCTGCAGATGCTTGTAACAGAATTAGACAAATTTGAAGAGCAGTGCAAAATAACTGACCCAATAATCTTCAACCTCGAATTTGGTTACTTACGATATGCGCATGCACGTTAGGTTCCAGTTTTCGTGGTTTTGTTCTAGCCCGGAAAAAATAAGTTTTCGAACAGTTCCTTTACAATTTGGCGCATCGAGCCTCATCCAAGATCTGACAAGTAATCTGCGTTAAAAGATTGCATTTTTCGAAAATTTCTGTTTACATTGAAATTGTAAATTATACAAGAAATGTGTCTTAGTTACAATCATGCACATTAATCATGGCTGCGCCCGTTTAGAGTTGCACCAATAGATAATCCATATTACCCTAAATTTACCAGTAAGGGCAGTTTGAAAGTGTTTGAGTGCAGAAAAGCCGCACTTTACCTCATCGGCGATTTCTCTGTTCCTCTGAAGTAATTCTGGCAGATCTTGCATCAAGCTATCAAGTGCACCTAGTCCTCCCTTTTCACTGATTGCTGCAGATTTATCCAAAAGAGATCGAGGAATCTTGTCTCCAGAAAGATCTTCTATCGAGGCTGGAAGGTTTAGCGAAGCAAGGACACTGTAAAATTAAACGCACTTCAGAAATACGGTATAAATTATAATTTGCAGATGCAATTGAAATGCTTTATTAGCATATTTATGATACTTAATTTAATTTACCTAGAGTGAAAAAACTTTGCGCATGCGACTGCTTCTGAAAAATATATATGGATCTCGTAAAACAAGAAAGCTATTTAATAAAGTAAAACAGTTGGTATTTTTCCAAAGAGAACTCTTGCTATGAAGGAAAATAAGTGCGGTCTTCGGGGAGGCCATTCTCCTCTAAGTTCGTTAGGAACAAAACTCACTCCCAGGTGACTTTTCGCGCGTTTTTTCTACACCGTATGTTGACAGACGCTAGGCATACACTCGTGCGACTATAATGCAACTTACGAAGGTAAATGTTGCAAGACAGCTAGAACCAAGAGAGTAAATTCAAAAAGGTTTCTAGATGGTAAAAAAAAAGAACTGGTAATTGGAGGTGATGATTACTCAAACGCTTCTCTTGTGCTCTCCCAACTTCCCGCGTGCATCTACATGTATAACTCAATAGACGCACGCTAAGAATGGACCATTTCTATATCAGAATTTCCAGCACAAAACTGAAGTCACCTGTTCAGAAGTGTTGTTGCTTCCCTTAAACGTCCAATTTCAAAATTGACGATTTCGGCCTTTCGCGATTCGTACGTCTGCAGTGCTTGATGTACAGCAACCGGAACAAGCTTGGCGAACAGGTCGATGAAGTTACTGGATGCTGGTTTGGACATCTGAAGAGGTTTGGCCAGAGCTGCGCGGCCGATCGCGGGGAGAGTGTCGAGGGCAGGAATCCGATCGTGATAAATCAGGTTATTATCCTTGAAAGCTTCTGCCTGAGCTCTCTTGATCCTGTCACACCAGGTCTGCCAAATTAGACAGAACTTTGAATGGGGTTTGATATGTTCAGGTGAAAAATCGAACTTATTAAAATTTTTGCTATAAGTTAATCTACAAGTATTCATTAATAAATGTTTATACATGTATAGCGGAAAAACGTTCTGAAACACGTACTAGGTTATTGTCACCAGTCATCGCAGAAATCACTCAGGATTTAGCATGTCTACACGTAGTGTTGCGTTTAAAAATTTAACCAGTACATGTACTCTAATAATAATAATAATAATAATAATAATAATAATAATACTAATAACAACAACAACAACAACAACAGCAACAATCATAACATTCCAAAATAACAAAAAGGGAAACATAAGGATAAGCTGATTTAAATTTATTTTATGTTAAAAGCCAATACGAAAAAACGTCTCAGTTCTAAACAAATCCTACACTTGTAAACGAATGCATTTTCGAAAATTTGGGGAGCTAATGTATACCTCCGTTTTTTACAATGCTTCAGTTAAGAAAAGCAAACACATCTCCGAATTTTTTGTGCTCAAGCTAAAAAATTAACCAGCTAATCGTGGCATTTTCTTCCCGTAATAGTAAGTGCCCTTTGCAATGGAGTTGACTAAAGAACTGGACATTACTGTACCTTGCAGTCAATTGTTCCCATACTTTGCTTCATAGCATTATCGGACAGACGCTCTGCATGCTGTTCAAGAAGGATAGAAGAAATAGAAACACAAAAAGTCATGCCTTGCCTCCCCTCATGCATGATCAAGAGCTTTATGTTCTCTCCTTGTCTAACACGACGCTAACTTAATAACGACGCCCTTTCAAAAATGCGACTGATCTGACGCCTCGTCAAAATTTATGGTTTATTTCTAAGGTGATCTTGCCACAACCTTGAAAGATTTTAAAACTGACGTTACTAAAACCGGGAACGGGGAACGGTCAATATGAGGTTTGAAGGTGTGTGAATTTACAGATTCTTCGAAGGCTGGAGGATTTGAACAGTTAAAAATGTCAAGCACCGCTGCAGATATTGTAAGTATTGACCGTCCCAGGTTTTAGTAATGTCCTTTAAAAAATCCATTAATGGTATACAAAAAATATAATTGAAAGTATCCAGAACAAAGAACAAAGAACAAAGAACAAAGAACACGAAACGTGTATAGGGATTCCAGGCATGCCGCAAAGTCGGGTGCTTTTATTAAAGACATAGCTGCCAAAAGCTTCAGCTATTTTTTAACTTCAGCTATTGTTTAAACAGCGAAAAAGGAGTTGAAATCATTGTTGTAGGATGGTTAAGCTTTGTGCCAAGGTTTGGGTTTTTTATTACTGTTTTCTATTGTTATCCAACTGTATTGGACGTTCCTTGTACACTGTGAACTGTAGGATCTACTTTCCCAGCTTTTTCCGAAGTGCTTTGTTTTTCTTCTAAAAAACATTTAGGCTCTTTGGAAGTCACTTACACGTAACTAAAAAAAAAAGTGTTACCAATTTAATAGCAATGGGGTACAGTAGCTGCAATATAAAATCAGGAAACACACTCTATGTAGTATAGCTCGGGTTACAGTAAACCAAGCACCAGACCAGCAAGCCAGTCGAGTTTGCTACCTGAAGTCTGGCAACAATTTCCCCATATGCTCCCTTGTCCTTGGCAACCATTGCTTGGTGATACTCGGCCACTGCCAGGAAAAACTGTTGCTTTGCACTCAGTACCATGGTCCACTCCTGACAAGACAGCAGTAGGTTAGCAAAAAGTTTTAAGCAACAAGGCATTCTTGGTGCACTTAAAAGAATATCACCGTAAATGTCTCAAGATTAGTTAACTAAAACTGCAAATTCATAAAGTATGCTAAATGCAAAAGAATATTTACTAAGTAAAACTGTAAATGGCCTAAAACAATTAATGGATAAGTGCTATATAAATAAATTATTATTAATAATTATCATTTTTATTATTTAGGAAGGATCACAATAAATCTTGTAGTACAAATACATGTTATTTTCAAGTTTTTGTGGAGTGTTTCACATACAAATACTGTATATCTTCGAGTGATTTCTGCTTGACCTTGAAATAAAAAATCCCAAACAAAGTGCAAACAGAGCTTAAACAATGTTTATTGGCTGTGTGAACAGAATGTGAGCAGTAATGCTAGTTCCTATGAACGTGAGGAACTTTTGATTGGCTTGACAAACTGAGCGCAAGCAAGCATGAAAAACCATCATTTCTGTTATGCTTGTCTTCGTAGTTTTCATTTCATTGGATAAACGAACAGAGATATAGAATTCTACGACAGAGTTTGTGTTTGACATAGTTTTCCTGCCACTGATTGACGAAACAAAAAGCGGACAATTTGCGAACATGTTTTTCAAGGTCAAACGTAAGTCACTCTGTGTTTCCTTGTTGTCACTGAGTCAGACGTAAATTTGTTAAATCAGTTACAACATTCTTTAAAGGAAAATAAATTCTTCAAAAGCATACATACCTTCTCAAACTGCTGTTTGACTGATGACACATTTGCAGCTTGCAGTGCATCTTTATAAAAGTCTGAAGCCTGAGCCGCCACCTTTGCAACAACAGCATCCTTCATCTTGTCTGGAAAATTACACAAATCAACTCTAGTTCATACTTAAAATCTAGTCTATTTTGGTGTAGCTAGCAGTGTGTTATTATGGTGCTAAAAGTAAATTTTTTAGGCTGACTGATTACTGGAGACAGACATACAGTTATGGTTGTTTTCAAATTTTAAATCGGTTTTTTCATTACATTTACTAATATTGACTGTATGATCTCCAGTAATGAATCATTCTAGTTATGCAAAACAGATTCCATACAGATTTAAATGTAGTTTCAATGAGAATTTTGTTTGTGTCCTTGGTCATGTGCTGCATTTCACCAATTAAGTTTTTCCATTTGTTATCAATGGTCCCAAAAATACCATACATTGGAAAAGGATAAAAAATAATACTCGACTACTTACCTCAAGTGATTCATAGTTCTTTGAGTGATTTATTGGAGTTTTGGGGTTACAAAGTATTCTGACCAGCTCCCAAGCGAGTAACCCCCAAAACATATCAGAAAAATCTGGATAAATTATAAATCTTAAGGCTGGGCCACTGACACAATCAACTTCCCGTTCTACAAACCAAGTGAACTTAACTTCCTAAATGGTGTACTTGTAACTGGTGAGATGTGCAACCTTTTTTAAACAAAATCATGGTATCATCAGCACCTCCATGGGGCATTTTAGTCAAACAAACCTTGTTCAGTCTTGCGCCATATACAGTCCTGGCCTTGTGCCAGCATTGTGGTGTGCAGTGCATTGAGTGTCTCAACTGCCATATCTGGTGTAGGTACTTGGTGTAGCTGGGAATATACTGAGTCCTTTAACAACTGAAATACTCCACTTGCATTCTGTAAAAAAAGTATTTTATTTCAAATTTAATTAAAATTTTCCTGGAATCATTCACAACAAGATAGAAAGTAGAAAATTGAAATAAAGTGGTGTGAAGCTTTTTGAAGTCGAGAGTGGTTAATAATGCAGGGCACAAAATAGCAGAGTGCCAAAATGGGGAACTGGCACGCCAAAAAGTATTTGGATGGCCAAAAGAAAGAGAAAATCGCAAGCCAAAATAATCTTGGATTGCCAAAACAAATTATGATAGCACTCAATTTTTTTCCTATTTCATGCCTTGTAATGGCAATTAATACTAGTGTTAGGGTGTGAAAGCAGATGGCCAATTGTCCATCCTTTCGCATATATTTTCACTAAAATCCAAACTCAGAATCTGAACCCACAACACTTATTAAGTTCTTAAATTTGTTAGCTTATTCAGCCTCAAACATGCCAAATGATGAACATTCTATCAAATTCTCCTTACAGTTCTCTATATATCTTATATCAAAGATGTGGAAAGTTTAGCATTTCATCTATAAAATTAGTTTCTTTGTTTTTATTACATGTACCACAACAACAACAACAACAACAATTATAATAATAATAATTTATTTATTTATTTATTTATACTCCACACTACAGACGTTCCAATTGCTGTAAGTTGTAAGGAGAAAATTTTTATTTAAACAGATAATACATGTATAGTGGTTGATAAAGTTTTTTCCTCAGCTGAAAAGGCCAAAACAGGAATCCATTCCAAAAAATTCATGGTAGACTAGTATGAATCTGCTACACTCAAAATAATATTAATAATTATAGATCTGGACTGAAATAATCTGTCTTTAAAATCCTAGGTCCACAGACATCTCCACCCCCCACATCCGCAAAAACTGTGTATAAATGTACAAGTAGACCTATGAATATGTATCATTGTATCAGTGACACACAGTAACAAAGTGAAAAATCTTTAATCATGCACATAACAATACACAACAATTGTAATGGTTGTTTACTGTAAACACCTTTAGTTAGTTAACTGATGAAATATTTTAACTGGTTTTCAAGTAAAATCTAACACAATGATCAACATAAATTAGACAGCAAAAATTGTATATTTATGTACCTGAAACATTTTTGCTGCTGATTTAATCCCGTCATCTGACTGTAGATTTTGCGAACTTGCTATTTGACTCTGGAGAGCACCAATGTTAAACAAAAGACACAACCTCTCAAATGGACCACTGGACATTGCTGCAAAACAAGAGGGTTGATTATTTTGTTTGTGATCAAAAATTATTTATTATAAATTGTTTTTGTGTGTTTTATATATGTATATATATATAAATATTTTTTAAAAACTGACTGAATCAAATATTATAATAAATAATTGGCATGGTAACTACTAACTAAAGATTATCGATACATGCACAACAAATTTTGATTTGCAACTGAATGATGCAATTTACAGTATGTAATATGTATGATTTTATAAAATAATTATACCAAATATGTATTATAGACTAAATGAGTGTCAAATAAAAAATTGTTTTTTACCCTTAACTGGATCACCCTACCCCCTCCCAATAACACTGGCAGTTGAACAGTGACTGGGTTTCCTTGTCACCATGATCATGATGTTTTAAGTATCAAACTAATTAATAAATTAACAGATAATAATTATCTACCTGTAGATTTAATTTGTGCATACATGTACTAATACAGATGGTACAAACTTACAGCACTTTCTGTAACCAAATAATGATCCTTTGTCAAAGGCATCGTACCAAGTGAAGGATAACCGTATCTGAAATACAACAAATTAATAAATCAAAATAATATTTGACAGATCATGCTACTTTGCAGCATGTGAAGTTCATGGATATCAGGAACTATAAAAATATATAAGTTCCACCTTTAAAAAAATATTTGTTACCAGTAAGCCACGTAAAAATATATTATAATTATGTTAACTAATGTCCTTTACTCAAAATGTTTTGTAGCTTGGCACTCCAGGTAATTTTTATAACAAACTATATTTTATTTTTTTAAAATGTAGGCCAGTACTTACATATTAAACTACGTGATAAAATACCACCTACGGTAATTATACCAATTAGTGTAAATTTATGTAAATTCAAATGTGACTTCAGCCAAGTAGACAACCATCTCACACAGTACTGTACAAAGACATCATTTTTCTGTTTCATTAAAAAATGACCAGAAATAAAGTATGAAAACCTATAATTTGTAAAGTTCTTCCAAGTGCAATAATACATTTATAATATTTTATTAACAATTATTACCTGATTTTCAGAAATTGGAAGTTTACCTTCCATTTCTATCAACTGGTCATAATACCTGCAAAAAGAAAAAAATCATCCTTCAATTAGCTCCCTGCACTACAACTTCTACAATTTTCTGGAACTTGCACTGCATCTGAGCTCACATTTTTTGACTTAGTGGGTTTTGCGTTGACACCTACTATTGTACTACTTTGAGGGATTCTGTTATCTGTGAAGTGAGATAGGGCTGAGTTCAAATGGACCAATTTAACTTTGCAAACTCAAAATCACTTCTTCAAAAGCAATCTCTATTCTGTCATTTTAACAGTTTAGGATATTATTTTGCAATATATATTTTGTGCTTATTATTTTAAATAATTGTACAAATATCATGGCATTGCTTAAATATTTTGACAAAAAACTCCAGCAAACCGCTTCAATAACACAATTCATCAACTCTGAAACCCAAGATATTACATACGTAGTAAAAAAGATTTGCATAGTTTTATAGAGTCGCGTGTTAAAATAACTTATGTCACGGCCGCATATTGAACTATGACATCATTCGCAAAATATACCTCATTAACAGAGGGCGAAATGTAGTTTTATACAAAATCGATCGAAAATATTTAAAGGGCAAAAATCTTAAGGGCCGTTCTTATAACACAACAAATATCGTTCTTAACTTATTGCGTCTCAAGGTGCTTAAATCTCGGACATCGAAGGTATAACTTATGAGCTTTACTGTAGAGATTGTATATATCTATTGTTATAAAGTAAATCGATTCACTGTCTTTAAATGTTCGTAGTTCCAAAATTTACGTCCTTAACTCTAGAAGATGGTGCAACGACCTCTATGTAGTGCTTTCCAGAAAAATCAAATTTAAATACAAGAGGAAAAAGAGATTAGACGTGTAAGCATTTTACTGTAGTTGCTGCCGTAAAATTTTCCTTTCAACGCAAGATAACATGAACGGGATCGAAGGTTGCCATTTAGTTTCGAAACAGGCCTCACGTTGAACATAACTTTACCGATTTACTTTCTATAACTATGGTACAACGTATTACGAAACAACAGTCGAGTTGTGCCGCATTATAAAGGAAAATAACAGCACTGTTTACCTGTAAAGTGGTTCCAAAGCAGCTTCGTGCTTGTCCGGGGTTTGCAGAACTGATGTGGACCGGAGTTTCGTAAGCTCAGCGATCTGGTCTGAATACTCACTCACGGTTTCTTCTGAAAATGTATTCTTGATAAATTTCTCTAGTGGTTTCTTAAAGTCTACTGATTCACTTCTTTTACACGGAATTGTCAACCACCCCGCCATCTTTGCAACCAACTTGCAAGAACTGGCTGGCTGCACTTCCTCTTGTAAATCGTGAGAGACTGGGTGCTATTAAGAGCATCGATGCAATTTCTATATTGAGGGAAGGGAGGGTAGTGAGTCAGGATCTTAGTGGTCTCCTTTCCTTTCTTCTTAACGCCTCTGTATTTTCTTTCGCCCGTTTTTGGCAACGAAACAAAGCAACATTTAAAGACGCTTAAATTACATGCTTCATTTTAATAGAGACACTCAACCTTATCTTATACGGGCTTCTTGGGGGAGGGGTTACTTGTCAAGGTTGGGATGGAGGAAGGGTGGGGTAAGTGCCTGCGCCCCGTAGCTCCTCCACTTTAAAATAATAGAGGGAACACACACAACGAACCTTGTAAATTAAGTTATATTACAGCATAATATACTTCATTTTTTGTATTTAAAGTGGATCATTCCAACCTCTGGAGCTTGAAAACCGGGAGGTTAGTACCACCACTTTCCACCATACCCCACTTCGACACACATTTGATTTTGGAACAAAGCTGAGATTTGTTGCTTCATTTTCACATATGTCACTCAAACCAACTCTTGTTTGTATGACTCGAACCTCAACCTTCGAACTATAGCAAAAATGGGGAGATAATGACAAAACTCGGGTCGTCGGAAGATTTTGGCAAAAATCGGGAGACAGGGAGAATGTACCAAAAATCGGGAGACTTCCGGGAAAATCGAGAGGGTTGGAAATTCGTTTAACAACAACGTACATAGCACAATTTCGAGGTTTCGTCGCAGTTCCACAGTTCAGAGTAATCAGAACATAATATATATAACTAATAACATGTTGCATTGTGATTTTCAATCGAAATTATGTACTTACTCAGCCAAAAAGTCCAAATAACTTCGACGCTTTTTGTGTGCTACTGACTTTCGTTCAATGAAATTGGAAACGTCCAGTGTTTGTTTCTGTAGCAATGTGCAGTGTGCATCGTCAGAGTAACGAATAAAAAAACTAATTCACGAGTAAACTACAGACATTCTTAATGTGCTCGTTGATAACTCAAAACCTGCAAGCAAATCGACAGAACACTTGCGTTGCATTAGCGCATGGGAAAACCGTGAACCTCGAATGCAAGTTCCCTGCAAGCCAAGTTTCTCAGGCGAAGAAAGATTTATAGAAGTTTTAAAAAAGAGAACCCTTAACCTGAGATTAAATTCACGCAGGAGACAAACGGAACAATTGTGTGACAATCTGCTGGAGCTCAAATAGATACAAATAACAGACGAAACTCTAAAGCCATACAAATATAAACAACTGCCTATAGATAAGTACGATGGCCGTTAAGGGTCACTACCGAACACTTCACTTTGAAAAAAAATAGAACCCAACTTTACTTTAAAAAATCTTGTGCATGATCGAACTTCACTTTAAAAAAATCTTGGGATCAAACTTCACTTTAAAAAATTTTGCCGAGTCGGAATCGAACTTCACTCTAAAAAATCTTGGAATCGAACTTCACTTTAAAAAATCTTGGTTTGGAAGTTCATTTTAAACATTTTGGGAGGTAG
>JAOBYE010178441.1:0-17896 GCA_025403585.1 Parazoanthus swiftii
TTTAACAGCCAAAATTTTAACTGCAGAAAAATTAAGACAATTTTGAAACTCAGTTTGCAATCACATGTTGTTATGCATTATTCACAAAACGACGTTTGCTTCCAAACTATAATAATAATCACAAAATCAAGGTTTTTTTTCGTGCGTGTCGAGAGGTTGCGTTATGCTGTCAGTATCAATAGTTTCACGACTGTGAAAAGGCCAGACATGAACAGGGTAAAAACAAAGTACACACACGCTAAAGACAAGCGCTTCTACTATGAGAAGGGGGAGGAGTGCCCATTGCACTTAATCCTAGGTGACAACACATACTCAAGGATCAGAACAGAGAATGTTTTCAAGGGTGAACCAGGGGACCCTACAGTGGAAGGGACAACATTTGGCTGGGTAATCCACGGGGGCGACCTGTCTGATGACATCCAATGCATGTTTGTGGGACAAAACGGTGATTATGAGAAACTGTACAGTCTAGATGTGTTGGGTGTAGAAGGCAGGGGAGAGGATGACCAGCTAGATGTCTACAGGGAGTTCAGGGAGAGTGTGAGGCGAGATGAGACTGGCAGATATGAAGTTAGTGTACCATGGGTCCCGGAGAGCACTCTGACCAGTACTAACGAGGGTGCAAGTCGAAAGAGGTTAGACAGCAAAGAGAGAAAGCTGAAGCAGAACCCCAAGTTAGAAGAGGACTACAGGAACATTGTGAAGAATCAACTAGAAGCTGGAATTGTCGAGAGGGCGCCAGAGAAACCAACGGGAGAGCGACTGTTTTATATGCCACATAAGCCAGTGGTGAGAGAGCAAGCGACAACCACTAAAGTGCGAATGGTCTTTGATGCAAGTGCGAAAGCTTACCCGTTAACGGCGAGCGTCAATGATTGTATGTCTAAAGGGCTACCACTGCAGCCGCTCCTCTTGGACATCATGGTGAGAGCAAGAATGTCAACCCATCTGTTGCTGGCAGACATCCAGAAACCTTTCCTGCAGATCGGCATATGTGAAGAAGATCGAGATGCATTCCGCTTCTTGTTCAATCTCAACGGGAAAGAGGAACATTTGCGATTTACTAGAGTACCCTTTGGAGCTGAACCAAGCCCTTTTCTGCTGGGGGCTACCCTGCAGCATCTCTATGATCAACAGCCTGCGGAACTTGAGGACACTGTTACAGCCTTACGAGAGAACACTTATGTTGACAACCTGATGAAAACTGGAAGTGACGTTGAGGAGTTAGAAACGTTTAAGAGGGAGGCTACATGTGTACTCCAGAGTGCAAAGTTCCCAGTTCATAAATGGGAGTCTGACGTCCCAGCACTGGAGAATGAAGATGTACAAAACCCAAGCAAGATTCTGGGCCATGTGTGGAACAAGGTTCAAGACACGCTAGAGATAACTGTACCGCATTCAGTTGTTGAACCAGTTACTAAGAGGACAATCCTCGGCAAACTTGGCAGTATCTATGATCCCCTCGGTATCATCTCCCCAGTCGTCGTAGAAGGGAAGCATATTTACAGAGAAGCGTGCGACGAGAAGAAAGGGTGGAACGATGACGTTTCAGGCCATTTGGCGAGACATTGGCTCAGGTGGACAGGCCAACTACAAAGCGCTAAGATACTCAGATCCGTAGCGACAGGCGTTGATGGAATCAAACACGTGCATTTACATATCTTCGCAGACGCCAGCAACCTTGCATGTTCAGCTGCTACATTTGCTGTTATAGAACATGACACTGGTGTAGCGAAAGGCTTGCTTACATCGAAGTCGAGAATATCCAAGCGCAACACGACCATACCAAGACTAGAATTGGTGAGTGGACACATGGCAGCCAATATGGTCAAGAACTTGTGCAGTGCTCTGAAAAGATGGCCCATTTCTTCAGCGACAGTGTGGATGGACAGTATGGTTGTGCTTTACTGGATCTTAAACCCTGGGAAACAATGGAAGGTGTTCGTTGCAAACAGAGTGAGGAAGATAGCACAAATCACAACAGAAGTAAGCGTTAACTGGAAGTACTGTCCAACTTCACAGAACCTGGCTGATTTGGGGAGTCGTGGGGCAAGTGTTGCCAAATTGAAGAAAAAAGATTGGTTCACTGGCCCCACATGGCTTCTAGCTGAAGAGGAATGGCCTACCCAACCAACCCTCATACACAACAAAGATGTCGAACATGAGCAGAAACCAACAGAAGAAGGAGCCTTCAATGAGGGAAAGTATAAACCAGATGAGTGGGATGAGCTACTGGCGAGGAGCACCTACTGGAAGAGCCTCAGGGTTGCAGCGTGGGCACGTCGGTTCGTGCATAACAGCTCAACACATGGAAGTAAGTCATCCAGAAGAACAGGACCGTTGACTACCGAGGAGATCACAAGGGCAAGAGACTACTGGGTATTGACTGAGCAAAGAGATATTCCAGAGGACCTGGAGGCGTCTGGCTGGAAGTTGATTAAAGATGAAAGTACTGGCATTCTGAAGTGTGAAGGAAGAATCAAGGGTTACAATCCAATCTATCTTAAACCAGGGATGTTCACAGACAAGCTGATTCGTCATACCCACGAGCAAGTTATGCACCTCGGAACTGCACACACTATGGCAGCTATACGCAATGAATGGTGGGTCCCCAAGCTCGGGTCTAAAGTCAAGAAGGTTGTAAATGACTGCAATGTGTGCAAAGTATTCAGGGCCAAACCATACGGGCGTACAGAGACTACCCCTATGCCAACATTCAGAACTGAAGGTGGGAAACCTTTTGAGACAACTGGAGTCGATTTCGCAGGTCCTTTGAATTACAATATAACAAGGAAAGAGTGAGGAAAATGTTACGTCTTAATCTTCACATGTGCTACTACGAGAGCTGTCCATCTTGAGGTGACTGAGTCCCACACAGCTGAGGAGTTTCAGAGAAAGCTTAATTCATTTATTACCAGGCGCACAAGGCCAAGACTCATCATATCGGACAATGCAAAGGAGTTCAAAGCAACTGCGGCATGGGTACAGAAGATCCGCAAGAGCGAGACTTTACAAGATCACCTGGCTAGGGAACAGATCAAGTGGCGGTTCAACTTGGCTCGTTCACCGTGGTGGGGAGGCATGTATGAAAGGCTAATCAAGGATGTCAAGAAGATACTATACAAGACACTTGTTATGACAGGCCTTGCTTACCACCAACTTGAAACAGTTGTCATGGACATCGAGAGGAACTTAAACAACCGAACACTGACCTATGTGGAGAGTGACGACGGAAACAGTCAGGTTTTGACTCCAAACATTGTTATGTGGGGAGAAAATGCCCACACGATCGAAGATACAGATGCAGATGAAGATGAGCTGATCAAGATGAGCAAGCGGTTGAAGAAGACAAGACAGCACGCATGGCAGCGTTGGAGAAGTGAGTACATATACAGTCTGATGGAGCATCATCGTGTAAACAGAAAGACTGCTATTTATCCAGAGATAGGCGAAGTCGTACTTGTCGTGGGAGACGAGAAAAACCGAGCAGAGTGGAGGAAGGCGAAAGTTGTACGGCATGTGTAGGAGACGAATTCGTGCAAGGAGTGATACTCCTCACCAAATGGCATCACATTGAACGTCCACTGAATCTGGTGTGCTCTCTAGAAATCAAGAGTAAAGTTGGTGCGGATGAGGAACCACAGTCTACCGAGAAGGATGTTCAACAAAGGGCTCCGAGCGATAGACGCGCAACGAAGGAGGCACAACGCAGAATCAAATCACAGCTAAGTGAACTGGGTGAACTCTGAGCATTGAGAACGCTTGTTTATGTTCATATTTTCAGTTATGTTGGTAAAAAATTGAATCATATTAAGTTTTTAGGGGAAAGTAAGTGGAAGTAAGTGTCAACAAAACGGAAGTGAACCGTTGATGTGTGAAGTCACGTGAGTGTGACGCAGTGAAAAGACCTCGTGCGAGAGAGGGAGAGAGAGAGACGCCATTTTTGAATGTTGTGAGGCCGGCGGAGCCAAAGTTTAGAGAAAGTTTCAGAATAAATCATTGTTATGAGACAGAGCGTTGGAAGAGAAATTGTTATGCCAAGACGCGTTTGGTATAACTGCGACAATGAAATCACAAATCCGAGGGTGGGTCAATGAGAAGAATGACGTCCCATAGACATGAAGAATGCGTTTAGAGTCGCACGGTTGTGTAAAGGGATGTCGTGCAGCAATCGTTCAAGTTGACGCAAGACGAGAGAGTGTATAAGCCTGTTAGGCAGTTTTGTCTTGAAGAAGATGTGGTTCGTGTCTGGCGAGCGTACAACATCGCCCCAGGGAAACTTTTGCTGTACAGCGAGTTATAAGGAGAGGGGGCGCAAGGTGATACCAACTGACAAGCACTGCATGGATTTGGCCCACGAGTCAGCGAGTTAGGTTTTATCCGTGATACTCCCATTGCTAGAGGCGAGATTTTCTCTTGCACCGACACCAATTGCGTTCTGACCTTTAGGACGTTCGCTGAAGCAGAGGCTCACATGAATACAGGAAGTCATCAGAAGGTATCAGATTGTGATCGAGTCCACGTTTGCTATGTGAGAAAGAGATGGGCAGTTTCGGCCACTGAGTTGAATGTTGCCAGTGGAGAGGCGTTATGACTAGCTTTTGATGAGGAGAACTTGCTCTCACTGAGTCCATTACTCCCGAAGGTTGGGCTCTGAAAACAATCAAAAGAACAACCAAGACGGTAGATAAGGCCAAGGTTTATCTTGTTGAGAAGTTAAACAGTGGAGTAACAAGTGGACGAAAGGCCGATCCAGTAGAAGTAGCCAGAGAAATGAAATCTGTCAGAGGAAGCGATGGTAAAATGCTTTTCCAGCCGAATGAATGGCGGACCTCAAAACAAATCAGCAGCTTCTTCTACCGGTTGCGACATCGACAGGCTGACAGTGACTATGATAAAACCAGCGAGGAAGACCTTCAGGCACTGGAATCTGAACACTGCCTTTGCATGAAACGGTTCTCAAAGAAGTGGGAAATCCACAGCACCTATTTATTATCAACAACCTCGACATCTGTGAGCTATCCATAGCTAAGAAGCTCAAAGCTTTGAAGGTCGTAGAGTTATAATCAATCTGTTCAAAGCTGAACCTGCAGGTGTCTAGCTCACAGCACAGGAAGTAGACTTTTACCGTTCCACTTGAAAACTTTGCAAGTACCTGTTCTTACCGTGATTCGGCATCATAACTGTTTACTACCTTTATGGATTTCCATCATAACGTATGTGATCCTCCTTACTGAAAAGGTTTGGTGCGTCGGAGTTCATTTTAAATAGGAACGTTTCTGGTGTAACGTTTACAATCATAGATAAAGTAAGGTAATTTCATAGGTGAAGTAGTAAGTGATGCAGCATTCGTTCTGATTGTTACTCCTCCAGAATTGCATCAAGTGTTTCTTTCTGGTGAAGACTAAAGCTAGGAAGCGACTCCTCCTTAACATTTTAGCTTTGTCGCTTAGGTTGTTTGGCAACAGTGTTAGTTTTATATAATGGTTGCATTTGCAGGAGAACTTTTAAAGTCAAACACCAAGAAAAACCAGCAAGAACTTTTAAAAGTCAAACAGCAGCAAGAACTTTTCAGTTCAATTTTCTCTGAAGGTTTTAATTAAGAAAAGTTGATTTCAGAGCCTATGTTTGTCGCTTTGTATGTGAACAGTTTGCACGCTCGTAACATTTCTTCAAATGCAGCCTAAATCTTTTATCAGTAGAAATTTTTGTTATGTGCCACAAAATAAATTATTTTATGACTCTTAGATATTTCACTAGTTTGTCCATGGATAATTTCATCTTCGTTAGAGTGTAGACCAGAGTAAATATCCAGACTAGAAAATAGACTTTTGTGGTACAGAAAGTCCAGAAATAAATGTTTCAAGGCTTAACGCTTCAGTCAATATCCTACTCTCATCACATATTGGCGCCAAACCACAGGAGGACAATGTAACTATTTTTGTTTTGAAGCCGTATGTACTTTTCACAGGCATACTTACACTTTATTATCAAAACGAACTTTTTAGTTTTGTGTATATTTGTAAGTAAATGATTTAAACCTCATTCTGATCAGGGCATCAGGGCCCGGTTGTACGAAGAGTTGATAACTATATCCAGTGAATAAATCCCTATCCAGCGGATAAAGTTGGCGCGTTCTTGATTTTGATTGGAAAACGAGAAAATTTTATCCTTTGGATAGGGATTTATCCGCTGGATAAAGTTAGCCACTCTTCGTACAACTGGGCCCTGAATAATAAAGACGAACTGGTTTTCACTATTTGGCGGGAAATCAAACTTTTTTTAAATTTTGTTGAAACTTAATTATCACTCAAGCTCAAACAGTTTTTTGTCCCAATCAATTTGTTTTTTAGTTTGATTTATATGGTAATGGGCTGTTTCTTCTAAAAAATAAAAAAAAATTAAAAACAGTGGATTCACTAGCGACTTATGTGACATTTTGATGTTTAGGTTCTTGGTGTTACTCAACAAGGAGGACCAAGGCTCCAACAAAGTTGGCCAGACCAAAAAGTAACAACAGAGGAAGGACGACTTCCGTAAACGGCACATCCTATCCAAAGTTTCACTCGTGGAGTGTGAGATGTGTGGCTTGTGTGCTTGAGTGCTTGAGTGTATGTAGTTATTATTCGATATAAAATGTGTGTAGAATGTATGGCTAGGACAAATCTTAATGTGTAAAAATTGTGTAAGGTTGTAATTTTGGAGGGCAAAATATAATTTCTAATAATTTTATGTATTTTTATGTATGTAAGAAATAAATCGGAAACCAATTCACAACCAAAATAATATAAATAAATTGGATATGGGACAGGAATATGGGTGTAAGCCAAGGGTATACGACAGGGTGGAGTAAAGTTTGATAATATTTTAACTACACGAACGTATACAAGTCTCTAAATGTTTAAATCAAAATTGTAGTAATGAAGGTTTATGCATATAAAAGTAAATTTATAATCAGTAATTGAAATTTGGATGCATATTAATTTACTACAGGCAATAGGTTACGGATGCAGTCATTGAAAGGAGTAAAAGAGAAGTAGAAACATGGATGGAAAGAAAGATAAGGAGTGCAACGACACCTAGGCCCTCTTGATAGCCAAGAGTCCTCAGGGACAAAGCTTGACTTAGGGCAAAAGCGTTTCTAGATCGGCGCCGATCCTTTGGCCGACGCAACAGAAACCGAGTTTTTTCCAACAAAAAATGAAATTGCCGCACTATTGTTCCACTGGTTTTTGAAAATGGCGAAAAATAAGGGTGTCTGGATTGCTAGCGCACCTAATTTCCTTGCACATAATTTATAGTAAGCAAGTTTATGTTTAAAAGGTAGAACTCGATAGAAGAGACTATATTTATGATGCCTGAAAAGTTTTATTTGCGTAACATATCGCGAAGTTTGACTTAGAGGTACCTCCAAATAACGTAATTTTAGCTGGATTTCAGGCCCCCAGAGCTCCAAAATCTAGGGGGTGGTTTGTCTTCTCCGAAATCAAAACTCCGAAATTTGTTTTGATGCCGTCATTCTTATTTGTTCCCAATAGGAAACAAATGTTGAAAAAATCATATGAAATCGGCCGACCCCCATCTTTTGACTCTGCCCGGTTTTCTCAGACAACGGCTCTTAAACGAAGCGATCGAGTTTTGTTTTTTATTGCATTGAAGAAGACCGAAGTTATCGGCTGAAACGTCGGGAACTGTAACATCTATATACCTTTTGGTCAGAGACGTTTTTAAAACAACATTTTATTTCCTGGCTTAATGTTTTTTTCACCTTTGTTCAAGAGTGTCCAAACCTAATTACTTTCTAGTTTCGTGGGATCTAACCTCGTATCCTTGTTTTGTTATCACTATAATAGCTGCCCGATTTTGTAACTTTTGTAGTCTGTTTGCCGATTCAGCGGAAAAACTGTTCCATAAAACATCGCAATAATCAAACACTGGTTCAATTGTAGATGGAAACTAATGTGTTTTGGATAAGAACGAACCCACTTGTCTTAATCCGCTTATGGCTCGGGATATTTTCTTTGACGTATTTCAACAACAAGGGTTGACCATGTTAATTCCTCGTCAATATTGACACCTAAAGATTTCGCAGAGGTTACTCTTTTTATTGGATAGCTGTCCATAAATATACGGGGAGTATTTCTGACTTTCTTAATTTTGTCCTTGGATCCTATGAACATTTGTTCCGTTTCTGGAATGTTCAGGCTTCATTTGTTTGCTAGTAACCACTGTTTGAGATTCCCGAAATCATTGTTTGCGTAGCAAATCATTTGACCAATTCAAATGATTAAGCACTTATTGTGATGTTAGCATCACCAGCAATTCTAGGTTTTGAATATTTCATGAAACTGGGCAAGTCATTCATATAAAAAAAGAAATAATAAAGGGCCCGGTATATAGGTCCTTGCGGAACTCCACAATGAAGTGATTTAGTGCTCGAAAGTTGGCCATTCACTTGACATCGTTGACGACGGTCGGATAGATAGGACCGAAACCAAGTTAAGGTGTTGTCAGTTTCGCCATAATGATTTAATTTTTCGAGTAAAATTGAGTAATTGACAGTGTCGAAAGCCTTCGATAGATCTACAAAGAGAACTGAGTTTAGACGGCCTTCATCCATATTATTTAGCCATTCGGTTGTTCGTCTAGTAGAGATGTGACAGTTGAATGATATTGTCTAAATCCCGACTGATGCTTCGAAAGCAAATTGTTGGTCACAAAGTAGCTATAAAATTGTTCGTAAATTAATCTTTGGAATATTTTGGCAACAGCAGATAACACTGAGATTGGTCTGTAATTATTAAATTTATCTTTTTCATTTCCTTTGTGTAATGGTGCTACTCAGCAAGGAATACATTGGTAAAAATTGATGCATTAAAGATTCTGGACAAAGATGGAGCTATCTCTGATGGTGCCAGTTTTAAAATGCCAGAAAATATGTTATTTAGTCCGGTTGCTTTCTTTGTTGTCAGTTGTTCCAACAACGTTTGAACAGAACGTTTCGAGACAGGTTTAAGTTCAAAAGTAAAGGGAAATTTATTTAAATACTAAGAATGAGATTTTTTTGATTTCGGTAACTGTGAAGCGAGTTTTGGTCCAATGTTTGTAAAACTTTCATTAAAAGCCTCGGAAATTTCTGTTGAATCAGTGAGTATTTTACAGCTTTGTTTTTTAACCTGTCTCTCTCCAACATTTGTTTGCGAAGCTCGTGTTAACCATGGGGATTTTTTATTCCTTATTCTCTTTTTCTCATAGCGGGAGCATGTTTTCAACGACACTTAGAAATAAAGTTTTCCATGCATTCCACATTTGATCTGCGCCCCCTTTTTATCAATACTATCCCACGGAAGTTTTTGCAAGTCATTTTTTAACCTTTCGGGATTTAAATTTCTGGAGACGAAAACTTTGTGTGCTCTTTTCGTAGTAATAGCGATTTTTCTTATACGACGTAGATTAAGCAATGATCACTTGTGCCTACATGAACAACTCCAGAGTCGGCGACTCTGTTGGTAGCATTTGTGAGGGCGACATCGATAAGAGTAGTACTCTTTTCAGTTGCGTGAGTAGGTTGATCAATAAATGAAGTTGAGGGAGTTGGTACAATTCTGCAATACACTTATCCGCTCATAGTGTTTGATCTCGTTTTCAAAGACCTTTTGTGTGTCACATATTTTCCGAATCGAAAGCTTGTCGCAGCTCTTGGTTCGGAAATATGTGGATACAAGGGAGCACTTGGCATTGTAGCCATTTTGTTATCAAAGTTAAGTCTCAACTTCTAATACGAAGCTCGAAGACTCACCGCGAAAGTCAATGTGAATTCTAGCGCTGTCACAGACACTCGAAGTAATTGACTGAACGTATTGTAATGATTTTGATGGGCATTTTAAAGGCGCTTGATCTTGTGTTGGATAAGAAATATTTTCAAACGGCTTGCCTTTTATGTCGAAGCGAGCCAACAACTGAGAAGCTTTACCATCAAGCAGGTTTTTCACAGAATATATGATAGACTTCGTGTGATTTTAGCTTTGTTACTTCAGCACTTGTTTCAAGGCGTCGTGAGTTCAATCCAAGCAAATCAGACTACGCACTGTCAAAAGACACAGTTATGTTTGGCTAAAAAGATGGAGCCATAATCACTCCACTGCCTCTCGAGTGATTTTGGAGAAACTGCAGTGGGAACTCTTTCTCTTTTAACCCTTTGCTTTCAAATTCTTCTGCTAAAGCAGCCTTCAAAGTTTCGAGAGTATAATTGCCTCCACTAATAACACCAATTTGCCACTTATCAGGGTCATTGACGTGGTTATAGTATGGTCGCAACATTTTTTTCAGATTGAACCAAGAATTAGTCAGTGAACAAGAAATAAGGCTTATTTTCTTGGGGCTATTGATGAGATTGCTAAAATAAAACGTGGCTGGATTTGAGACGCTTGTTAGAGTTAGGAAAACCATTTTGATATATGTTATATCATATGAACTTAAAATGGATGACGCCATTAAAAACTAAACGATTTGCAAAAATTCGGACCAGGGAGCTCTCTTTTGGGCTTTTCGAAGGCATTCCAATAGGACTTCAGCTTGGCCGAAGAAAAATCTACCTATTCCGGCTATTCAGTTCACTGGCAAGATAAACTATCCCTTCAGGGGTAAAATATTGATAGACCAAGACACCTATGTCACATCAAATGATAGTTTCAGAGCGAGATTTCGAGATATCTTCAAGGAAACTATTCTCAAACATACTAGTGGAAAAGAGGCTCGTGAATGGATTGAGGGTCCTAATATTCGTTATTGGCCTCAGCAACTGAATGCAGCGGTATGGTTTGCTTCCACGGGCTGTGGAATATCATCCAAACTGCTTCATTCAGACAAACTCGTTGGCGTCGTTCGAGAAAAATCAACTGTTTTGCCTGAGATTTCCATCTCACCTCAAATAAGCTCAATTCTGCGTTTTCATGTATATTTTACTGTACGACGGCTTCTTCATGAGTTAGATACGCCTCTACCCCGCGATCATCATGACACCGTAGCGTATAGACAACTA
Organism: Parazoanthus swiftii; assembly: GCA_025403585.1. NCBI lineage: Eukaryota > Metazoa > Cnidaria > Anthozoa > Zoantharia > Parazoanthidae > Parazoanthus > Parazoanthus swiftii. Next base: position 11,042 of record JAOBYE010178441.1, read on the forward strand.
TGCAAAGAATTCGGGATCCCGGATAGTTCAAGCTTCCGATATACAGCCGGCAGAAACAATGGCTTTAGTTATGCCTATCTTGCAACGCAAGATGGCCCTTGGAAGCGGAATTATGTTTTTCCAGGAGGTCGCCTGAAAATTGCAGATGAGCAGAAAAATAACAATAATTTTGATGGGATACAGGTCGCTTTCATCAAGCCCGAGAAAAACGAGACTCGGCAATATGAGTACTTTGTCGATGACGAAATAAGAAGCTTGACTAAGGCAGGGTTTTCGAGGCTAAACCAGAGCATCGAACCTTAACGTACTGTATATTGGGCGCCCAAGTTAACACTAGCAGCAGTATTCTCGGCAATTCAGGCAGCGCGGAAGAAGTAAGACGTGAATTTATGAAATTAGTCGAAGACGCTACTCAACTACCGGACATCAGTAAGAGTGTTCAGAGGTTCCAGCTTGCCGTTCAGGAAGCGAAGGTCAGGCTAGATCTAGCAATCAGTCCTCATACGTGGTTGATGCCATCTGCGATGGTACTCAATACAGAGAGCACTACTGGGTACAACAACGAACTTCAGCGGGGAGGACCTGGAATGAAACTCGGTATCAACGCTGAAACCAATATAGCAACAAAAATGGTCGGTATCGTCGACATGGCTGGAGGTCAGACGAAAACACACCGTCCAAACAGCCATCCTTCGAATCCTATTCATGCAACACATAAGCATGATGTCGAAGCACATGCATCGGCACGTAAGCCCGTATTTCCCGCAGAGCGCGGTAACGAGGTAGTGCCGCAAGAAAGTGGTGCTCGTGATGCGGCCAAAATCGCGGTGATTGCCGTCGTTTCCTTGGCAACCTTTGCCGTGAGTCGATCTTAAAGCGCCGTACCTTGGGTTCGACGCTCGATAAGGAACGCGCCAATTGCGAGAATAGGCAGCCAAGCATTCTTACCAAAAAATTGGACCACCATTCCCGCTGTTCGGAATATGAAACCTGCTAACGAACCAAGTAGCCCGGGAAGGATAGCTGCTACTTTTTTACCTAAATCTTTTAGTCCGTTTCCCAGGCCGTCTGCGATAGTCTTTAACCCTTTCTTGAGCGCGTTTATTATGACACCGATAGTCGTTCCCACAGCAAGGAAAATAGCTGCAACACTGAAACCGTACTTTCGAACTTTAGCTTTCAAACGTTCGCGCAGGGACATTCCTTCCTGTAATTGCTCTCTTTTATTTTCCAGCTGAGCACGACGTCGATTGTCCACGTTCACTTGCTCACGTGCTCTCTCACGCACATTCTAATCCTCATTTTTGTCGTTTGCAACTCTTTTTGTGCAATATCTTTTTCCAGTTCGCGTAGCAACTGCTCATTCTCTTGTATCAGCGTCTCTCGGGTCGGGCAAAAGAATTTCCAAAGAGTCTTCCGGAATTTTTGAGCTGACTGTACCCTTTCTTGTAAATAAGGGGTACAGACCGCCTTTTGATCCAACGATCATTACTTTGGTAGTACCATCTCGGCTTTCAACAGTTTTAAGGGTCAGAAAGCCTTTCTTCCCATAGTTTGGATACATTTCCTGCAGCTTCTGGTTCGCAAGCAATATTCTCGGGTCACGTATTATGTTTCCACCGCGGCCATCTATGAACGAGGTTTCAGCAGTGCCTTCGCCGCTGTCGCTTTTTCTCGCCGTAAGAGTGTGACGTTATCGTCCGTCGTGTCACCAAAGGTATGTCGTCACCAGAAGTTGATCCCAGTCTTCATCGCCGTTCACATCGGGATCTATTGGGTCTGGATCGTAGTCCATCTTTTGAATTCTGAGTTAATACTTTATATTAGACGTGTTCAACAGAAAGTGAATATCAAGGCTGAAAGAACTCGGCACAGGGTAGCTTTCAACCCGTCCTAGGCCTCCCCTGGCGAAACATTGTACGTCGCAGTGCCAAAATTAGACGAAGGAGTTAATATCGCTCCAGGCACCATGGCTCTCCGATTTGATCTCAACGTCACTGGGGGGCAGCCAAACAACTATGTTGTTAACAATGTAACCCGAATGACACTGAAGCTAGCAGGGGAGATTTTGCAGAAAACAAATAGTTATGATCTCTATAAGCTCTTTTCTGAATTGTTCCTATCTAAGCGGGAACGACAGAGCCGCATCTTTGAAGGAATTTAAAGTGCAAACCTCAATAAGATGAGATCTAAAGCAGGGGACGCAGATACTAGCGATGCGGCTGATAATACTATTTTAGCAGTGTATGGTTCAAAACATAGAATACCCCTGGACCATGAAATTCTGCGTGATCATGGGGTGTTTATCCCCGGGCTTTGAACGAGTCTCTTTTCTTCGAGATCACCCTCGCTTCGGCTGAGAAGGTGACAAAAGGCGGCGATCCTTCCAAGCTCGGCTACGAGTTGCAGAATATCGAGCTCGAGTACGAGATTATCAGGGACGAAACTCTGGCTCGGGATATTAGCAACGCGTACTGGAGCGGAAAAATGTTCTTCTACGACCACGTAACTCTGCATAAGACGTTCACTATCAAGAAGGACACTGACTCGATCATCAACGAGTCCATCAACGTGCCGCGCAGAAGCATGAAGGGACTCTTACTTTTGTTTATAGAACAGTACACAAAAGGAACCAGGGATAGTGAAAAATTCGTGGACCCTGGATTAAGTTTGGTGAAAATTACTATCGATAGGGTACCCAATAAAATCCTTAGTCAGGGAGAAGAGAGGAGGGATATGTGGGAAGTCCCCGTACAAGACTGCTATGACCCCCACGAAGTTTTATACCGCAAATCAGTTTGTTCTGTTTGTCGACTTGCGGTCAACTCCCGACAACTCTCTGCATGGGTCTGGTCTGAGGCTGGTGAACAGTAAGGGGGCATTGGACTAGAAATGAAACACACAACCTCCAGGTCAGGTAACTTAAACTGTCACGTGTTCGTGATCAGTGAAGCTCAAGTCAACCTGTTGAATGGACAGCTTGATTCTATTCAGTACTAGTATACCGGTATGAACCCCAATGAAATTCCGTTTAACTCCCTTATAGTCGGTTCGACCAACTCGGGGAAAACAAAATATCTCATCGACTAGCTATATGGGCCATTTAAGAAAGTGTTTGATTTTATTGTTCTTATTTGTCCTACACAATAAAACGTACAACGGCTTTGCCGAGAACGATGACCGAGTGTCCGTTATAACTCCTGCTCAAGATGCAGTTGATACACTTCTTCGCTTGCGGAGCATACTGTTCGAAGGAACCAATACGCTTCTGATAATAGATGATTGTGCTGCGTCGAAGGACGTCAAGGGTAGTCGAAACAGCTGGTAAATCTCGTTTTCTCCGCTCGACACCGGCTTAAGTATCTGGGTCACGACCGCGAAAATATTGTTTCCCTTGTCCTTTTCTATACTTCTTCTGTTAAGGATATGAAGGCGTTATTTGAGCATTATGCGGGGGAATTATCAACTGCTGATAAGCAGGAACTTATCAGCAGCCTCAAATCGCAGAAGCATACCCGCCTCGTATTTAGTCTGCGACACCCTTTCAACATTCAGTTCCAGTTACAGATAATTAGCTAGTTTGAACTTCAACAATGTCAGACACAAACGAATTCTTGGAAGATTTGTTCTCGGACCAATTGCAGGCAGTTCCATTGTCTTCTCCATCGGGAACAACCACTAATGCCAGAGACGAAGCGGATCACAGAGAGCAGTTAGCAATTCTTGCCATAACAGGCAAGAGCAAAGACTTTGTTGAAGCTCGCCTGACCCAAGACGACGTGAAAAATTAAAGTTAAGCGAGAGTGATGTTGAAAAATACTACAAGCGGTATCAAGCTGCTCTTGCCAGTCGAGTAACTGACACTCTTGTTAACGGTTTCTTGAAGCTCACGTACAAAGCCGTTGGCATGGCTGTGCTGATAGATAGCACGGAGAAACTTCACGATGACACAGGAGCTAACTTCTGCAGGTTAATGGCAGTTGCGAGTGCTGTGTTTCACATCGTTAACCACGTGGAGATTGCTCCGTCAGAACCAGGTTTACAAGGCAGCAAAAGTTCGGTTACTGATGCAGAAGAGTAGCTGCTGATAATTAGACTCATATTCTTTTTGGCAATAGCGATGGAACAGAAATCGGCAGATGAAGAACTTGACCAACAACCTTTTCAGGAACAAAAGCAAGAACATTTGCAAGTCGAAAAGGTTCCTGCGCAAGAAAAACAACAAGAGACAAGTCCACGAATAACAATTAACGTACCTAAGACCAAGCCCGCGAAAGATCTCGGCAGAGTAGCTGCTGGAAAATGATTACAAGTGTAGAATCGAAGGAATAGAGAGCGGTTCCGAGAGGACCAGGAGCGATTCCAAGAATTCATCGCAAAAGAAGACAGGGAGAAGCATCTGGCCTCGGAAGACCTTGCTAACGCAGACTATGCGCTGAAGCTTTACAGCCGAACCCACGGCTCCCAGCTGCAGGCTAGGGAGCCCCAGCTCTCTGACTTTTATAGGCCTTCTCAGCAACAAAAACACGCCGAGATGCCGTACGTCAGTGGAGGGGCAATTATTCTCGGGCTTGTGACAAGCTGCTTCTTCTGAAGCCTTTGCTTTCGGCCGGCCTTTTTTCGCGGTATATTTGGAGACTGATCTAGCTGCTGGAATACATAAGTAATCATGGCCGACAGTAAGCTCTCTGCAGTATACTATAGCACAAAGGGTTACTGGAAGGGGCTCATAGCAATAAAAAGTTAGCATCTACAGCAAAGGTGACTGAGCAGCAAGCTCAAAAAACTTGGTTGATATACTTACCCGGTAAATGTTAGTTTGTTGTTTTAAAGTGTTTCAAACAAAAACGTAGTTTTTTTAATGAAGAGCCCAACTTACATGCGGACGCCAACTAAAGGCTAATAAGCATTTTTCACTGGCCTAATCTCGGACACTGCATTCGTGTATTATATAAAAGCCATTGCAAAATGGTCTTCCAATTTTCCAAACTAAAATTTTGCATGAACTGGACATCTTTAGCTCTTGAACTTATGCACTCCTGTTGATATCTTTAGAAGAAGCAGAGTATATGTTTAGCCCGAGTTTTCACTGGCGGCTAGGCGTCGCTCGAAACCATCAGCGAACAAAGCATATGCTAGAAAGCGTCATCGTGGCACAGCATATTAGTTATACATTTTTATTTGCTTCTTTAAAGAAAATTAACTAACAGTATATTTGAAACAAACAAGAAGCAATTGCGAAGGGAATCGATCTGCTTACAAAACAACGTACAACATATGTGTAATTAACCTTTATTCAAACGCGAACCTCTCGAGTCGCCAAAACGAAGAGGATAATAAGGTGCAATCAAAGCTGCAACGACAGAACGTGTTTATTTAAAGGATCCATACAGCGAGAACGACTCCCTTCTGCTAACATCGCCTGTTCGTATGACACATTTAAGTCTCCTTATCTTCTAGGTACAAAACAAATATATACTTTGTTTGTACAAAAAATCAATACAACAGCGTAAATGTAATCAAATTACATAGTTACATCTCAGCCTATTTTGATAACCGCAGAACATCTTACACAAAGCTATTTGCAAACTATGATCTGAAATTGGTATTTCTATTATTGCAACCAACTAATTCAACTAATTCAACGACTCCTATCAACGACTGGTAGACTTGTTAAGGACAACAGCTAAGGTCGTGCTTAAAACGGTTATCGTCATCAAACGTGTTACGATTAGGTAAACGACAAAGCTAAAGAAGATATGTTTTATGTGGCACCAGTTAACTATTTCATGCACTATATTTAGCATACGCAAAAAATTACAGACCAATTATTACATACTTAGTTTCATGTACCACTTTGGTAAAAATGCAGTGCCCTTTACTCCCAAAGCGGACTCACAATTGTGGGCCTCTTTAAACCTCAGTCACAACACCACAAGTGTGGGACCTTTGCTGCATGTTAACATGACGTAGTTAGCCAGAATAGTCCTTGCGACACACTATCCTGAAAAATGGTTTGTGCCACTGTCGGGTCATCGACGGGATACCCATGGCCCAGATTCTCTATCATTCAAGAGTGTATCTGGAACAAAGACTTTGTGTCTTGTTCAGTGCCTGGCTATGCAGTGCCGACGAGCTCTAACAAGAGCGAAAACAGATGTCCTCCACTGCTGCCACCTCTTTGGCACCTAAACTGCATATGCGTTGTAAAGTTGTTTACACACATTTTTCTTGATCAAACGTTGAAAACTAAAAAAGGGTGTTACGAGATTTTCTTGATATGTCTAGAGAATTTCCACTAGAAAAAAATTAGTTTCAAATTGGTGAAATGTCATAAAACGTTTTTACATGAAAATTGCTCCAGAAACCATTTTAAAATAACTGTGAAATCTAACTCCAGAAACGAAATCAGTGCAGAAAATCTTAGCTAAGATGCAGTCCTCCGAGCCACACCTTAGATGTCTCCTTAACTAAAAGGCTACTTTGTCTGACAACTTCTAATTATCACTGAAAATACACGCAAATCCCCAAAACTCCTATATCAGTAATCTTACCAACCTTCTGTGCAGAACGAGCAGTAGATATAAAATCTATGGTGGTGGAGGGTGGGGGTGGTTGGCTTGAGCCCAAAACCTTGAGATGTGGTAAAAAATACAGTATGAGAGGGGCAAATAACTTTAAATATCTACATCGCAACTTCTCTAGTTGGCGGTGACGAACGCTCAAACCTGGTAAGTATCCTCTTTACGAGTTTTTTTTTCGAGCCATATAGACCACTTTCATAAATGGCGGCTATTTTAGTATTCTCTTGTTTATATTTAAATTAGCCTCACTAGCCTCGTTCTTAAGTCAAAA
>JAOBYE010178552.1:0-17893 GCA_025403585.1 Parazoanthus swiftii
ATGTATGTATGTATGTATGTATGTATGTAGGTAGGTAGGTAGGTAGGTAGGTAGGTAGGTATGTATGTATGTATGTAAGTATGTATGTATGTAGGTATGTAGGTATGTATGTATGTAGGTATGTATGTATGTATGCATGTATGTATGTATGTATGTATGTATGTATGTAGGTAGGTAGGTAGGTAGGTATGTATGTAGGTAGGTATGTAGGTATGTATGTATGTAGGTATGTAGGTAGGTATGTATGTATATATGTATGTATGTATGTATGTATGTATGTAGGTAGGTAGGTAGGTAGGTATGTATGTATGTATGTATGTATGTACATTTTCAAACAAAGCGAAATCCAGAGAGCCGCTACCGTGTCTGCGCATCGATTTTGACTGGAAACGATAGGTGCAAGTCGCGTGTTTTCAACAAAACCCGAGGTTGACCGGAAAAAGTTTTTCAAATCACGCTACAGTACAACGTTTAAATTGTGAGCAATGTAAAATCGATGAAGCAAAACCATATGACTCAAATGAAAGATCTTGAAATTCCCTGTCTTTTGATAAAAAGCGCATCGAATTCCCAGCAGGCAGACCGAACTCAGGGCGGTTTGAAGTTAGGCGATTTTAAGAGAAAATGAGGCCTATTTTGTCACATTTCAGCAGGCACCTTTTGGAAAATCCAGCCAGATGGATGGATGGATGAATGGATGGTTGGATGGATGGATGTATCTGTGTGTTTGTTTGTTTGTTTGTTTGTATGTATGTATGTGTTTCCATTGCTTTCCCTATGGCAACCACGATTATTTTCTTCTAATCACTTAACCACCAACCTTCCACAACAGAAAAATGTTTCTAACATCAGCCGGGTGAGCCAGCAATCCAGGGGGACACACGTGTTCAATGAACAGTCTGACAGCACTCACACGCTGCCACATGGCTCTGCAAAGGAGAAAACATGTGTCGTTAATACAGTTAGATCTCGAGTGGTCAACGTGTCTGACTTCTAACCAAAGGATCACGAGTTTAAACAACGACCAAACGCTGTGTCTTCAAGTGAGAGGCCAAGACTCTTTATATGAAGTAGACAAGCTCCAGCCAAATACGCTGAGTAAAAAAGTACCAGCTTCTGCTGGGGTCTAGCCTGTGGTGGATTAGTGTCCTGTCCAAATGGGATGGGGGGATCACACACTCGCATCCGCTTAACATTACGGAAACCAGAAACAAGGTACAGCGTTATTGACTATTTTGCATGGGAAACGATATAACTTAGTTTAGTTAGTACAGTTAATCCATTTCTACAAAGTGTCCTTTTGTAAAAACGTTTGTGGTATAACCTCGATTACTCACACTCAAACTTATATCTTTCCTCAGCTAAAAATACCCCATTTTTTTATACAACAGTAGCTTGCATAGTAAACAAAATAATACTCGACTAAGATATTTTGAATCGTCGTTGAACCAATAATTTATAATTGTCTTTCTTTGCCTATGTTTTCTCTAACATACTCTATTGTTTTAGTTCCTCTTTTTCTGTCAAACTATGCTACGTGTCTTTCTCTTCGTTTTATTCCGGTTTTCATACAGATTAAGGAAAACCATACCGGTCTTAACACCTGCCTCTCTCATACTGTTAGGCCAATACGTCCCTGTCTGATCAGCATCCGCCAAGTAAGCGCGTCCCCAAGCGTCCTCCGGTGTCAATTATCATACAACCCTCACAATCATCCCATTCATCACAGTCGTTTCAGAAATTGTAAAAACTCTCGGGATGACTACGTTTGAACACTACTGAGAAAATCGGGTAGAACTGTATTCTGTTTGCGCGACCCGTTCAGAAGCAAACATGTGAGAACTATTCTTAAGACCCGTTCACACTAGCAACTTTTGGTGCAACTTTTATCGCGATTCCCATTGCAATATTTTTTGCACTCGCACTGCTACTTCTAAAAGGACATGTAAAGTACCTGCAATTTCCGTGAATTTGAGTGCCAAGAAACTTGCAATGTTTTGAACAATTTCGAAACTTGATACAACGAGGCGGCGAAAAAAATGCTGTTAAATATGGGGCAAAAATTGCACCAAAAGTTGCTAGTGTGAACGGGCCTTTAGGCGATTAGACGACAGAGGGAAACCAGGTCTATCCCAGAATGCACTACGCCACTAGTAATCCCAAGATTCTCAGATTCAAAATGGCGGCAAAAACAGAGGTGGATTCTGTGTTATTTATGTAGTACAAAGATTTGAAGATATGTCCAAAAAAATATTTTTGTCGCACTTAAACTGCAAAAATTAAAAAAACCAACAGATAGCAGGCTAAGAGATTCCCTCTTCAAGTAAAGGCCACCATTTTTCTTGCACATTTTGCGCCAAAATGGTGTCGCGGAAACCAGCCAATGACTGCGCGCTCTCGCTCTCCGAGACAATAGGAGTGATATATGTGAACAGAATAATCGTCCCCATCATTCCGATCACCCAAGTCGTTTTCAAAATTGCCGAGATGACAGGCACGATTGAGATGAATGTATGAGAACCAGAAATACCGTAAAAAGGTAGTGAAAAGTTTTCGGGCACTATGCTTGGTCAGATATTTTTAAATTAGTTTACAGACTCACTGAAGTGTTCGTTAAATGGCGAATAATTTCCTTTCAACTGGACAACTGACCTGCAGCTTTGAAGAATGGCCATGGTCTTGTTGCCATAGTGACTGGTTTGGGTTTGTCCACGCGCACGTCTCGGGTCTCTGTGCAGCATGTTTTCCATGGGCGCCCTTATGGCCAGCACCGCGTTACACCACAAGAGCCTCATCTGAGGGTCATCGAGCTGTTCCTCAGTGGGGGCCAGTCTGGCAAGGCACATCTTTAGCGCTACTCCATCAAGCACCTATAGGGTCAGTTCAAGTGAATTCAGGAAACATATTAACCAATACCAAAATACTATACCTAAAGGACGTCCGCCTAATTAACTTTATTCGCAGACAGTTATCTTACAGGTTAAAACAAGTGCCCCCACTAGGGCCCCGTTCCGCTTACCAAACATAGGAGGCATCCGCAGGGTACCCCCTCCCCGTTCAAAGGATCTACTTTCTTTCTACAAGGGTTTAAAGACAACTCTAACACTTAACACTAAACAATAGCTCGAGACAAACAAGACATTACTGAGTAGGTTTTCGATGCTGACCTTTACTTTTGAAGATATTCATTAGCAAAATATTCAAATTGTTAGTTTTAGCCTCAGAACATATTGCAGCTACCCCCAATCAAGTCCCTAAAATGGTTCCCCATTTTGAGCTGCTTCCGTAGCTACATTTTCTTTTTTACAACCAAGACGTAAACAGAAAAATATATGCAGAAGACATAGTGTGGTATAGACGGTATTTTCACTTCATACTTGTAAAATCTTATTGAGGGCTACAAGTGTATCAGTCGCATGTCACTACCATTCTCATCATCATCGTTACTACTACTACTACTACTACTACTACTACTACTACTACTACTACTACTACTACTACTACTACTACTACTACTACTATTATTATTATTATTATTGTTACTATAAAGGTCTCATTTATCAAACTATATTTTAAGTTCTTCTTAAACAATAACATTAAATCGTCTGAGGTTTGAAAACACGCATAATGAAACTGTCGCGAATTCAGAATTTCATACTTAAAGTATGAAGCAATACCTTGTACAACTAATGCACAAGTAATTACACTAATGTCTCAGGTAAATCTCGAGAAAGCGTTGGAACGTACATGTTCGAGTCCAAAGGGATATTTAAAAAATCCACGGTTGTGCTTGAAATGGTATGTCTCGTTGTGATTCACGGTTTATTGCCGTTTTTTCGCCTTCTTCAGGCGCCGGGTGCCTGCCTTTAAATCAACTGGCTAGTTGCAAGAAATTCGCTACGTAATTGATTATTCAAAGATGAACGTTATTATTCAAAGATTGGACGTTATATCCAACTTATAAACTTGAAAGTCCGAACTTTCAGGCTCCATCCAGAGCCCTTTGTCAAGGAGCATGTGAAGTTGAGTAGCCGAACAACACTTTGTAGACTGGGGATTATTCAAAGGTTCTCCCTTCGACAAGCAAAGCATTGTTCGATAGTTTGTTTTTCTGATTGACAGTTTTTTAGCATAACAGTTATTGCATTTAAACACTAATAGACTTAATTTAATTAGGCAACGTTTTGAAAAAGTACACAAATACTGGCCACCATAACATCTGATCAGTGACAACTGTCTTCATTGCTACAAAACTCTTGAACTAGTTTGACGTTTGGTTTTGCCCAATAAACAACATATTAACATTATTAACATGCTAACAATGGCGCGAAACTTAATATGATGCCACTGAACATCACTGAACATCAAAAGATCCACAAGCATCATCTCAAATCTTTGTAGCATATTTTCGTTACTTGTTATTTGACAATGAATATTAATTATCTGATTTCTATTTTTTTTTATTTCACTTTTGCTTAATACTAGTATTTTTAAACTAGTTTTTAGCTAAATAGATGACCCTGTACAAATATTTTACAAAAAAAAATAAAAATTTAACCGACTACTTCGTAACCAACCACGATTCGAAGATCTACCGACATGTACATTTTGTGACTGAAAGAGTGATGCCCCTAACGCCGGAAAGTGAAACTCCGTATGAAAATACGATTTGACTGACAGAAGTCCAAAACAAAAACTTCAAAACGTCGACAAATTCAAGTGTCGCACAGCAATGGAAATTATGAGACGGTTGATAAGTTCTTGTTTTTCCGCCGCAGTATCACCTACCATCTCATTCTCGTCTGGTGGAATGGTTTCCAGCAGTCGAGCCACAATGTCCGGTTGCGCATGCACCAACTGGGCGAAACAGTTGAGTCGTTCCTGAATGCGGGCGTGCGCCACATGGATTATGGACACGTCAAGAACAAACTCCTCATCAGTTTCCTCAACAACTGACTCGGCAAACAGCTCTCGTGCAGCTGTGAAGATTGCTCCACACACCAACTGAAGTTGAAAAGAGAAGGTGAAATCTGTGAGAATGGTCTGCAGTTGAAGATCAATTGCAGTTGAAAATAATATGTGAAGGCCAACTGTAGTTGAAAAAGAAGAAATATCAGACAAACAACTGCAGTTTACAACAACATGCAAAGATCAACTGCAGTTGAAAAGATGTGAAGATCAACTTCAGTTGAAAAGAGAAAAAATATGTGACGATCAACTGCAGTTCAAAACAGGGGAAGACATCGAGCGCTGTAAAGTTTAAGGTATATTATTCGGTGGGTAATTATTCAGGCACTTCCTGGTTATGGAAGTTGAAATTTGGAACTATACGAGAGCTTTTCAGATCGCATAGGAATCGTAAGCTCAGATCGCATAGGAATCGTAAGCTCAGATCGCATAGGAATCGTAAGCCCTGTTCACACTACATAAAGCAAACCCAGGTTCAATCTAGGTTTATTTTAACACAGGTTAAATTTTTCCATGTGAACACTACAAACCAAGGTTGAACCTTAGTTTCACGTCGGGTGAATAGGGCTTTAAAATCAAATTTATCTCCTTATCCAAAGACACTTTTGAGATAAACATAGGCATTAGAAGCATAAGGGGCAAGACAAAGGAATATCAAGTGTGTGACGAGATGGAACAGCCCCACACGAGTGTCCTTTGTTCTTTCCTTTGATAGTTAAACTCCTACGTTTATGTTCATATCACAAGTGTGAACAGAGTCTTTAAACTGAAATAGGTCTTGTTTCCCAATAGGCCAAACAAAATGATACGCGTGGTTTTTGTGACATACCTTTGAAATATTAGGATCAGTCGGACTTAATAGTTACAGTTTATATCTGGAAATATCTTTAGGAAAGTAAATTCGACCGGGACATCCGTTTTGCCAACGAGCTAGTAAAACTGTACGATCTAACTGTCAGACATGTCTAATTTACGGAATTATACCGCAAAGAAAGTAGGGCCGCGCGCTTCAGATCAACAGAAGACAAAATCTTGAAAAACTTTCTTTAAATAAACATGTCTCCTCTTTCTGGTACTAAAATATTGTGCTCAAATACGTATACAGTTAACGAGTAGCAAATGCATAGCAATACAATTTCGTGGGGTCAGCAAACTTGACGATCAAAAGTTGGGGTCACTCGGGTGACAGGAACCATATGTATTTTTTGTTTGGCTTTAGAGTTCCACATTTACTTATGAAACTTTTCACTACGAACTGGTGTGACAAAAAGCATGTCTGCAGAAGTTGTTGTGTCAACAATATCATGTGTGTCCTAGTCCCACGGTACCTGATCTTCACGGTCAGCGGTTGGCTTGTAAACGATATGTACAAAGTCATGCAGATATCGCTCGGCCGAGGCTTGTTCGTATTCTTCCATGCGGATAATCTCTAGCAGGGGACCTAGGTCCGAGTTACGGATGAGTTCTCGTAAGCAAACTTCAATCCTTGCATTTGACTGAGCTGCAAAAAAGACAATAATTCAATAATAGCTCAACAAATTCTATCTGTGAGTTTGCTAGTGACAAGGCTGATACAAACTTTCATAAGTGGAGCAAAATTCTTTTTGTGGAAACATTATTCCATTACATTTCAGCGGGCGCGCTTAACGGTACTTAACACACGTCGATGTCTGCTGTGACGGAAGAAAACCGAGGTTACCCGGTCTCAGGTTAAGCTTTTTACCGTCAAAAGGTTATAGGTTAAACATCCTATAAAGATACAAGAACACGAGCAACATTTTTCTCATCTTGTCACGCAACACTGTTGCGTTGGAATTTGAGACCTGTTCCAGCGCGCTTTTGAACCACGCACTTGAACAACTTGTTGGTCACACAACAAGTTTGATTGTTGTAAGTTGTGGAAGTAAGTAGATTCAACTTCTACGTTCCGCAGCAAATTTCAGCGCTTCGAATTGACACGCAATATATCCTTGAAAGAGCGACTTTGCTTTAGCTACACAGGCAGAGTTCGTAACGAAGTAGTTCATACGTTTCAAAATGCAACAATGTTGCATTCAAGTTGAAGGAAAATGTTGCTTGTGTTACTGAACCTGCAAAGAGATATAAATCGTTTACCAGTGCTCCCATCCATTAATGTAAAATGAAAAAAAACACTCATGGAGTTAAGAATAACTCCACTTCGTGTCGTGCTTCTTCTTCACACCCCTTTGTTCTTTAACTTTCCCACGTGCTTTCAAAACGAAACAAAGCCAATACATGAGTGAGAAAAGCAAGTAATCAGGGACTTTGAGCAGCTGAAACCAAAAGAACTAACACAATGTCTTTCAAATGCCAATTTTCTTGTTTTTTCTTTGCCTGTGTACCATATATTCACTAACCTGACAATCAGTTAACACTTCTGTACCGTGTACCTTCAAAACCTTTGCATAAATGAGGGGATAAAAATTCTCTCGGAATACACTACAGATTGACCTCGAATAAATACACGGTTCTGTCCTGAGGAACAACGTTTATACTTCCAATTTAAAACGTTGCTATTGTTTCAGAGTCCTTAAACATTAGCTACACTTGTAAATCACAAGTGTAAAAATTTTATTGTTGCCAGATTGGTGCTTGTCAACTGGCAGTGTACTGTCTTACCTCATTTAACAGTCTGGTTCACACTTGCTAGATAAAGAAATTAGATAACGTCAAATAACTTTATAAATACAACTGAAATGCATGAGTTTCACAAAAAAGCATAAGCATATGCTGAACCAGGCATTAGCTACCTGAAATACTGGTGGCTTCTCTCCACATGGCGTCAATTCTTTCCTTTATGAGCCAGGAGAAGGGGTACTGACACTGAAACATGTGGCGAGCTCGGCCTGACGTCATCATCGGCACGCGTTCACGGATGACGTTGTCAACTGGGGAAAGGAACTCATCATAGTGCATCACCGCAATATTGGAGCTCTGCAGTACTGCCAACCAAAACCTGGTGATCCAGCTGGGGTCATTATCAACCAGCTCCAAATTGCCGTCTCTGTCTGCAAAGGCGACAACCTCTGAGAGAATGGGGACCACTGCTGAATAGACTCGTTGCCACAGAGCTTTTCTGTGAAAAGATATGTTATCTATATTAAATCAAAAAGCTCGCAATCACCATAGTGTCACCAATAGGTATGTACTAAACTACACAGCTAGAATCTGACAGTGGTGTAACAGCGATAATTAGTAACGTTACTGCCACAGCAATGTTGACACTGCTGTAACAGTGATGGTTTTTAACAGCGAAGTGACAGCAAATTAGAAGACAGCAGTATAACAGTGATGACACGGTCAGTACTGTTACTGGGATGAAAACTACAGCGCTGAAACAGCAGCAACGTTGAAATCGCTGTGACAGTGATGGTATTGACAGTGATGTGACAGCAATGGAAGTGACAGCGTTGCGATAGCGATGTACATTGCGCTGTAAGAGCGACATAAGCTCACGCCGCTGTAACAGCGATGCGAACTGACAGCGCTGTAACGGCGCTTACAAACTAGTGATACAGTAATGTGAACTGACAGCAAACAAATTAGTGAAACAGTGATGTGCACTTACAGCACTGTAACAGTGCTGTAAAAACTAGTGAAACATTGATGTGAACTGACAGCCCTGTACGAATTAGTGAAACAGCGATGTGCACTGACAGCACTGTAACAGCGCTGTACAATTAGTGAAACAGTCATGTGAACTGGCAGTGCTGTAACAGCGCTGTCAGTTCGCATTGCTGTTACAGTGCTATCATTTTACATCACTGTTTCTCTAGTTAAGTTTGTAAACCGTAGCGCGGTCAGTGCACATCGCTGTTACGGCGCTGTCAGTTCACGTTACTGTCACATCGATGACACCATTATCGCTGTAACAGCGATGTGTTCTTTTTCACAGTAACAGTTCTGTGCACACTTGTGTATAGTAACAGTTCTGTGCACACTTGTGTATAGTAACAGTTCTGTGCACACTTGTGTATAGTAACAGTTCTGTGCACACTTGTGTATAGCTGCTGTACAGTTCTTCCTGTATAGTGAATAGCACTTTAATCGTGCGCTCTGAGCATCCACGCATGACGCACGACAGACTGACACTTTAGTCGCGCGCTTTGATAGGCATATAAAGTGCCAATCACCTCTGAGAATCCACGCATGACACGCGACAGACTGACACAATGTTCGTGGCTATTTTAGGTGGAGTTTCCATGATTTCACTCCAATCAAATTTCATAGAAGTTCTCATTCTGGAATGAAAGCGCGGTAGAAACATCGGCAGATCAAACACATGAGTCAACGAACAGCAACCAATTGCATGAGACTTGTGCAACATGCGGCCAGATTTCGTCTCGGAACAAAAATTTCGATATGGTGCGACTAACGGGATCAACTCATTACGGAATGAGTCGTACCGGAATGAGATTTTAGAAGGTATCATGTAAATGAATAGAGAGATTCAGTATGTTACCGGGATGAAGCTGTACCGAGATGAAGTTCAATCCGTTATCATGTAAGACTGCCTAAGATGCCGTAATTCTAACAATAAACGAGGTAGCTACAAATACAAACACAAAAAATCCATATTTGGTTTGTAATTTTTCAAAACGCTGCAGCTTGCAAAACTCTAAAAAACCTGTCAAGTGTTTCGTTTACTCCTAATGCGCGTCGAGCAGTGGTGTTTGCTAGACGTTCTGCAATAATTCTCTTGGCTGCTTCATCAGTATCTTTACAAAACAACAAATTACAGTTTTGTTCATTGGTTTGGTGTACACTAAAACATTTGAAGAAGCCGATGTTCTTCATACAAAAGTTAACAAGTTTTAGGTGTCTTAAAGTAGATTTCAAAGACATACATAGCGGAGAAAATTAATAGTAATAATAATATTAATAGTAGTAATAAGAATAAGAACAAGAATAAGAAAAACTAAGTTTTCAGTGCAACTCGTGTAAACATGAGGCCAGAATTTTTGGTGTACATAACTGTGTAAAAAAACAGTCTACAACAGTTTGTTACCTAAAAGTTCCACTTTCTTGAACTCCAGTTCCACTGAGAGCCTCGGATCGCAGCCAATCGCTGGCCTTGATTCCTGCACGGTCATCCCTCTCCTTCAACAGCAGCTGGATCCGTCGTACGAGAACCACGGCGAATGGAAATTCTGTACGTAGTGAAGGAGCTAGAATTATTGTTACCGCAAACAACACTGTTATGGGTCTTAACAGTCGCCTCTAATTTTTACAAAAATGAGCTTTCACAGTAGACTAAAAAGGCTAAACCTCAGAATACATCGATAAGTTACAAGCTAAAGCTATGAAACCTGGATATATATTAAATTAGGCTGTTGTTCCCATTCTAAATCTGTTTGAAGAACCGGAAAGGAAACTAAGATATAAGATCAGTATTAATCCGAGCAATTCTTTCTGCGATCTACTGCCCAAGATAAGGGCAAGAACGTTGAGTAAATATCTCTTATTAGCCGAGTGCGAGGTCCGTACGGCAAGTTATGGACCTAGTTTTTTCCTCCCTTTTATGACCAAGCGCGAAGTGCGCGGGCCATGAAAACAAGGAAAGAAAAAACGAGAGGCACGGCGGCAACCACAATAGCAACAATTACAAACTATTGAATTGAAGATGAGAGAAAGAAATAAAGATGGATATTTCCATCAATTTTCTATGATTCGAAATCATCTTTAGTAATTTTACCACAAAATGTATGCAATTCTGAAAAGAAAGAAAAATGCCAATGGATTACACCTACAGTCTGGTAAGCGCTTGCACGAAAGCAAATTTGCCGAAGTGGAACATACGTTTTTAGACAACAAGTGCGAGGAACTCTGGTTATAATTTTTAAAGTTGTAACGTATGTCTTTGAATGATATATACACGTGACTGTATTAGCAGCTTCATAAAAAAAGCATCCATATAAACATAACAATGTAAAATACAAGACAACAATATTTCAATGTTAGAAAGTATAGAGTATTGTTTACAAAACGTTGCATGCAAATTTGAACTCGAAGCCCGACTATTTTGAGAGGATAATACTCAAACTTACAGGATTATCAACTCGAAGCACTTGTAACAATTTAGAACTACTTGACTTGCAATATCCAATACTTACCAGCTAATTCAGTTATTGTGTGTTTACACAAAATGACGAAACATTTAACTCACAAATAACAATTTAGTTTCAGAGAGTTAACAAAAAACATAATGAAGACAAACCATCCTGCTGGGAGCTGTCATCTGGAAGCAAGTTCAACAACAGCTCGATCCTTCTCGTGGACCTCCGTTCTGATCCAGGTAAATCATCAATTCTACCCGCCGCCGCCTGCACACATCCACGCAGAAGACTTATCACATCAACTTTGTCCTGCACAATTCTGGGGCTGGCTCGTTCATCAGAGACTGTAGTTTCAGCAAACATCCCTTCCTCTATTGGACCACTACACTCCTCATCATCGATGTCCATGGTTTCTTCTTCCGCTGCCAAAGGAGCTACAACATCAAACAGTTCGCTGACCGATCGATCAACCAGGAACTCAATGGGTGGGATGTGTCCAGTGGGTGGACGCAACTCATCAATGTGGACAGACACCCACTTGCCTCCTGAGTGAGTGAGACGGTATCGTTAGTGTCTTACTTCAGAAAATGTTTTATAACGTTTCAAAGATGTATCGAGTTCTTATCGCTTTTACATTGATGAGTACGAATTGCTGTTTGTTACTTTGCTGATATAAATCGAGTCCGCATTGAAATTTTCACAAAGCAAGATTGTAGAGTAATAACTTCAACTGCAGCTTTGTTTTACAAAAGTCAACAAAAATACAAGGATAAAAAAGAATAAAAGTTGAGCTAAAGCAATGTTTATACAATCGTTTATAAGACAAAAAACCTATTGCAACCCCTCCCCCCACAAAGGTTCAATGGTCGACCTCTAAATACCTTGGAACCCAACAAAGTCTAAACATCCACCAGCAATCCGTGGAAGTTGGACGACCATCACAATGTGTATGGGGGCGACGAGTTCCATATCTGGCATTTGCTTCATCTCCTCCATCAGACGGTTCCGCTGCTCCAGCAGCAGATGTCGGGCACACGCCACCAAGTTGGTGTTCTGATCCCCCGAGTCGCACTGGATTATCAGGAGACCCTCACTCCCCCCAAGGGAGGTAAAGAATTCCCTGATACGACACAATGACAAGGATGATTTAATCAAGTAACAAGAAACAAGAAACTTTGTTAAGACAAGAAAAGAAATGGCGCTGGGAATCACGACATGGCGAGGGCGAGCTGTAAAGTTGGGAAAATGATCTTGAGAGCACGTTTCCGGACTGTTTTCGTAACAACATGTGATCGCTATGATTTTATCTATAAAGCTCCGACAAGACAAATTATCTACTCACCTAACACGATTGCTAAACTGTTGTTCAGTGTGGAACTGCTGCAAGCTGATGAGACTTTGTCTGCGTGGTGGCAGTTTAGTTGCCTTAGAAACTTCAACCATGTCGTTACCTGACAGGAGTCTAGAATGCGTCGTCACCTTAGCATTAAAGAAAGGGAAAAAAAACGGGGGTTAGCTGACTCTAATAAAAATCACTCTCTGGTTGAAACAAATCCAGTACAATTTTTCCAGCAGACTTTTCCACCTTTCGGGATTGTTAAGGGTTCGAACCCAGCGACTCCCCCACCCCCCTCAGCGACATATCGAAGAACAATAGGGTATAAAGCCATTACGTATTATTTCATGGTAAAGAAATGTTGCATATTTCAATTAAGAAATGGTCCATGCTTAGCGTGCGTCTATCGAGTTATGGATACACGCGGGAAGTTGGGAGAGCACAATAGAAGCGTTGGAAGCTTCTCTAGCTTTTCGAGTACTCTCCCAACTTCCCAAGTGCATCCATAACTCGATAGACGCACACTGCTTAAGTATGGACCATTTTTTTTAGAACATTGTTATTTTGTCCCTATTGTTGTTTTTATCGGCGTTTAGGTTTTACTTTATTCATTTCTGTGTCATTCAGGGTTAAAAATTGTTGTTCAACGACTGGATTGTTTTCGAAAAGGAAACCCATATCTAAATTGAAATTCGGTAGTTTTTATCCAATTGTCGTTCGTCGCCTTCAATTAATATTTCGGTTTCCATTTGAAAGCCTCATCAAAGTTTTTCCAAAGCCCCTTTTTGTTTACTTTCGTGTGTTGCGATTTAATAGACACACGGCCGTGTGTCTATCGAATTATAGACGAACGCTCGTGCCATACAAAAAGCGCGCGAAAAGTTGCCAGATTTGTTCTGAAACAATTATTATCGATAGCCATCCCTAAAACTAAATGAATTACTAAGCTTTCCTCATTGTGAAACAAATATACTGATAAATTGTGGTAACAAACGCTATTAGAACATAGCTGGCAATTTTTCCGGCGCTTTTTGTACGGCGCCCGTGCGTCTATTAATTCGCAACACACGAAAGTAAACAAAAAATGTGCTTTGGAAAAACTTAAGGCCTTCAAAATGAAAAACGAAATATTAATTGGCGACAAACAAGAATTGGAACGAGAACTACCGAATTTCAATTTAGATACAGATTTCCTATTCAAAAACAATCCAGTTACCCTGAGTGGCACGGAAATGGGCGAAAGACTGTAAAACCGAAACGCCGAAAAAAAAAACACTAAGTGGCAATGTTCTTTAAGAAATTGTCCACACTTTATCTGTGCGTCTATGGAGTTATCAATGCACTTGGGAAGTTGGGAGAGCACTCGACACAAACGCTTCTCTCACGTGCTCTCCCAACGTCCCGCGTGCATCCATAATTCGACAGACGCGCGCTAAGGCATGGACCATTTCTCAAATAGAATCCTTGTGATTAGATTGGCACCTGCACTAAAAGCCCTCCCTTTCCTTGCACAGTCACGTTCTGTTCATCCTTGTCCCTCAGCAACTGTCCTAAGTAATCAGCCAAACTGGAGTGCTGCTGTGTCTTGAAGTACACATCCCACAATGCATCAGCACTTAGAGCAAGTCTGGTTGAGGGAAGCCGTGCGACAGCATCAGGGGCGGCACACTCAAGCAACAACGCCTGGCAACGGCTGAAAACCTGAAAATGTAATAAAAGCCCTGTTCACATGGCACAAACTAGACCGGGTTCGAGCCGGGTTAAAATCATTCCGGGCAGTTAGTTTTCGCCATATGAACAGTGCTAGCCCGGGTTCGACCTTGGTTTAACCCTCCTCCAGATGTAATCTCGACCTGGAATGAAACCAGGTTAGTTTTCGTCATATGAAAAGTGCTAGCCCGGGTTCGACCTTGGTTGAATTTAACCCTCCTCCATTGATGGTATGTCCTTGGTCGAACCCGGGTAAGTTCAGTTTGATTTTACACATGCGCAGTTGTACGTTTGCATTTTATGTTTTGTAAAATTTGTGTGTGGTACGTAATTGAGGCAATTTTTTCGGGCAGATTAAAGCTATGCACTGGTGTGTCTCGGAATTGAGACAAAATGAGCGAAGAAAACGCGGAACGAGGATCGACGAAGTCTTTGCCCGAGAACTGCACTTCAGATAAAAAAAAAAACGTTGTAATGACAGCTCTCCGTAAGGCGCTTTTCAGTGGCATGACAAACAAAACAAATTATAAGGGTTAAAAGCCCCAACGCGCAGGCTATCTACACCAGTGTGACCGGCGGGCAGAGGATTCGAACTCGGGACCTCTGAGTTACAAGTCAGAAATTTAAACCGGAACTCGAGTAGCAGTGGTAGTGGAAGATGTGGGGAAACACACAAAAAAATCACGAGATCTCTTCGATATTTCTCTATGGTTAAATTCCAAATTCAGACCATAAAAATCCCCCGAAACACGTTTTTGCAAACTAGTTTTTTTCGAAAATTAACCACTTAATTTGGCTATTAAATGTTTCTGTCAATTTATCGCTTGCCAAAAGTTTCATACAAAAAAGGAAATTCTTATCAGTTAATATGTTAATCACGTGAAAAATATCATATGCCTTCTGTAACATACTTCGGTACATATGAGAAATAGAATAAAAATAAAATAGATAATGAAATATCAATACCTTGACTGGCAATTGAAGCTATCTGATTTAAAAACGCAAAATTACATGGTGTTTAAAATCTAAATTATAATATCCGTGTGGATCTTCATCGACATTAACGATTAAAATAAGCATGAAATGAATAAGTTCGTACTAGAGTAACAACAAAGTGTATAAAATTGCTTGACTCATACTTCTATTTATTTACTTGCAAAATCCATTTGGACCAAACACAAGTGTATTGACAGAACATTAAAGTGTTAGCGGCCCATTTCACTCGCTATGCGGTGGGAAACTGTTTTACAGTCGTTTTGTGCAGCATTTAAGCAAAGGAAACCTCCTGGCCTACCCCAAGTTTTAAGCGAACGTCACGGGATTGAACATTAAATGGCTCAACTTGCCCGGTTTTGTCATATTCTTCCTGTCAGTTATGATGCAAGTTGGATTTCTCTCTACCCCTTTCAGTTAATACTTACCTTTTGTTCCCAGACCTCTGTGCTGTCATCCGCCATTCCAGGTGTTTGATGCTCTATTTCTGCGCACACCTGAAGAACAACTGAGGAGGCGGTGTCGTCATGGAAACCAACAAACGCGTCACCCACTGTGAACTTCCTGTTTTGTTGGGGCATAAAACGAACATTGAGCCAGTTTCTACGACAAGTTATGAGAGAAGCACAACTTGCTTTGTATCTTATTAAAATAAGCCATCATGTTGACAAGGGCCTACACGACGAAGATCTATTTTTGTCGCTTGTAGAAAAAAGGCATTTCCCGAAATGTAAATCGTCTTAGCAATACTGACCAAGGCCGTGTAGCTGGCTTTCTTTCAGCAAGAGAAAAAAGGAGTATTTAACAAAACAATTAACTTTATAACGGTGCACTTCAATCAACTTTAATCAAACCCCCCTCCCCCCCCCCAATCCACAAGCCGAATTAGCATGTTTCAAAATGTCATAATAATAACAATGATGAGCACGTCAAAGAAACAATAGTAATAAGTAAAAGGTATTATTATTATTATTATTATTATCATTTATACTATTATTATTATTATGATAACAATAATAATAGTAATCATAATAAAGATATTTTCTTGAAGCATTTATTAATTTTAGACACATCATAGATTTTGCATTCAATCAAGAATGTATCCCTCTCATATGAAAAATCTGTAAAAGATGTCACTATTTTTATAAAAATAACGATAGCGATAACAACAACAACTATAATAAACAGAATAACTAAGTTCTAAAGTTCCATATCCAGCGCTGTTCAGCGGCACTCCTGAGATAAAAAATATAATGAGACACAACTTAAGGATTTATATCAATGCCGAACGAGTGGTTCAGGTCATGTTTTTTCATCAAAAGAGGCGAGACAAGGTACCACACGCATACAATCGTCTGCAGGGGAGCCGAATTTCTGAGGCATTGTCCACACTATTGGGTTTTCGAAACGCTCCGTTTTCGTCTAATCGAGAACGCATCGATTGATCCGCGTCCACACTACCGTATTCGCAGCGAAAACGCTAAAAGCTCTAATTGTGACGCAGCCAAAACAATACGCACATGTCTAAAAGAATCTTGAGGGACTGGATCAGAGCTCGCGTCATGGGAGTGACGTCAGCATTTTCAAAAGGCTTTGTTCCCGATTGCCCACCAACACTTAAACGATAGGTCGACGTTTTGAAATATTTCCATTTTCAAGAGCGTTTTCGCATCGATATTTTTCCGAGGAAACTTAGCGCTATATTTATAGCACTGCTAGTATTTGTAGTTTTAAAGAGTTTATCATGGGACATATGTGAACTAGCAGTGTTAGTCAAACTGCAAATGTTAAATATAGCACTGAACCCAGCTGATCGAAAGTGGGTTAGCGCTAACCCGCAGATAAAACTTTAACTCAAGATTGAGCTCGAGTTTACTTTCCTTTAGACTGACTTGGACTATCACTTGGGGTTTACATAACTGGGTTTCCTTGGAATATTTCAACAAAATTCTATAAAGACCGAATTCCATCTTCCTAGATAAAAAAATTCAAGTTAAAATTTCGCCAAACCGCGGGTTAAAGTTTAACCATTTTCGAACAACCGGACCCTGGTATATGTCTATTCCAAACTTCACGCTTTAAGAGGGCAAACGTTTTAAAAATAGCAACAAATGTTGGCTAAGACCTTAGATTGGCGACTGAATTAACCAACTACATTTAAAACGTGAAGTAGAAAGTTTGAGCTTGGAAGACAGTCGAAAGTTTACCTGGTTCTCTGGTGAGGCGGTGCAAGATTCACGGAGAACTGTTTCGCCCATTCAGTGAGCTTCTTCACAATGTTTCGCTCAGCATGTGATAAGCTCGTTGATGTCACAAGGAAGTGCTTCTCGAGGCGATTAATGAGGGGAATGGGAAATTTACTGTAAACAACGTCCTTCTCTGCAATCACGATCAACCTGAAAAACAAAAACACTTGGTCAGACTACCAGTCAACTCGGGCGTGCAAGCACCGTGTGAAAGCGCTGCAACTGCCGAAATGTAATTTTCAATACTTTGTTTGTTTACATGATAGTGTTGTTACATAATTTAAATAATAGTAGTAGTAGTAATAATAACAATATTAATAATAATAATAATAATAATAATAATAATAATGAAAATAACAGCAGCAACAATAACAATAATAATAACCACAACAACAATAACAATAATAATAATAATAACAACAATAATAATAATAATAATAATAATAATAATAATAATAATAATAATAATGAGAACTCCTCCAAACTAAGTTAGAAAACTGTCATGCACTTGGAACTGAAGACCACTGGAAGCACGTTAAAGACGTGACTCACGATGCAGCAAT
>JAOBYE010178774.1:0-17876 GCA_025403585.1 Parazoanthus swiftii
TTACGGGCGGTGCTGTGCGCCAGGCCGGATATTGGATAATTGGAGCCCACGGTGCTGTTGCGAAGGTCACCCATCCGGTCTGGTACCAGCTGATTGCTAGCAAAGTTTGGTTTTTGTTTCTAGTGGTAAAAACAACTAAAAGCTGCGAGTCAGAAAAAGACATAAAACAAAATAGTAGAGACGGCCAATTTAACAATACATTAAATACGGGTCCGCTCTGTCGCTTGAAAACTGCCCCGTTTGACAACCAGCCTACGGACCAGTTGTGTCCGTGTGTGTGTGTGTGTGTGTGTGTGTGTGTGTGTGTGTGTGTGTGTGTGTGTGTGTGTGTGTGTGCGTGGACGTGGACGTGTTTGTCAGTGGATGTCTTTCTGCGCGCTTGTTGCCGCCATTCTTGCGAGAAACAATCTCAACTGGATTTAGCTGAGGGATTTTTAACTGAGGGACTTAACTGTGTTTGCCACTATAAGTAGCAGCTGCGTCAGCCAGGTCTTTTGGCTTGATAGCGAGTTGAACATAAAAATATACACAGTTTAGAGTCGAAACGATGGACCAATGGGTTGATAAGAGCAGAAAAAACGGACATACAAAAAGACAGACAGTTTCACGGAGTGAGAAGTCCTGTTGGAAGCATAAGGGCAAACCATTAAAACACTCACCCGAAGTCGGCTTTTCTCTTCCAAGGGGTTCAAAATTGATCAAGAGTGTTTACTTTAGATTTTGGTCTACATTTTGAAAACAGTACTGCGTTTGTGACACTATTGTTTTGATGGTGTTTATTACAATGGCTAAGTTTACATCGGGCTGTGAATCCTTCGCCTCTTGTCTGTCAGTTCGCTGTCAAATGTTATCTCGCCATTCGTCTTGCATCCAAACAGATCATCAGTGGAGCTTGAATCTTACCTGAATAGATCCGCATTGATTTAGACTTCACTTATTCCTTTGAAGGCCTTTGAACTGACTTGATAATCCTTTTTACAACTTCGCCCTAATTGTTTTTGAAGTTCCCAGTCGGTGTATTTATAACTAACTCTACTTGTAATAAGTAAAATGTGCCCTGGTTCGCCGAATGTCCTTGGAGCAAACTTGCTTGAATAAAAATAGTTTCGACTTCCAGCTATGAAGTGCAAAAAAGAGGAATTGAAAATCCGTTAAAAGCACCTGGAATTTGTTAATTTACTGCTGGAATGAGGCATTGTCACTACGCGTCTTTCGGAATGTAATATTCTCAAAACAGTATTGTGAAAATGAATAAATTTACACTCTCTTAGCACCACTAATTAAGCTCACTTCTGGCCTCTTGCCGTACCATTGTTGTGTTTTCTGTATTGAAATTAGAATATTTGAATAATAATTTGATTTTTCTTCCTGCACAGGGCTTTCTGGCGCTTTGCTGAACACTATCGAGATAAAGCTGACAGGTTTGAAATAATTAATTTCCTTCTTTCTTGTGTTACAGCTAAATTTAAATAATTTAAACGTCTTCTAATTAACAAGTTCATTAATATTCATCCTTTGCGGGAAACATATGACCATATCGGATTAGTTGGGAATATACAAAGTCGTATATGAATTTATCTCCGTCTCTTGAGTGTATATATTGCGAAAGTGCTCTCCACTCAAAATGCGCAGTAATAGTTGGCAGTAAAAACGATGGCTTTTGGTTCGGAGTTTGAGAAAAGTGTTCAGTTCGACAGAATATGGTCATTGTGAATGCGAAGGGTGGAATGGTGGACTCACCTGCGTGGCTATATTACTATAAGTAATTATTTATAGCATTTTGCTCCGTTGAGTTACCGCTGTGAGAAACGATACAAAAATGCTCTTCTTTTATTTTCCAGTTTACTGAAGTCGCTTGACAGCTCAAAACAAAAACAGCTGGAAAATGATCGAAATCTTTCAAATGTTGGTCCGTTGAAAAGCTCCAGTTCATCGAGGTTTTCAGCCGTCAAACCAACTAAATCCACCTCGACGCGAGCGCGAACATCGAGTGCACGGAGCGACGATGGATTATCAAGGTAAAGTGACATGAAAAATAACGAGGAAAGCAAATGTAAAACTCCACCTTTGTGAAATTAAAGACGGAGCCATTTCACACTTCCATGTGCAGATAAGTTGCATATATTAATAAATTGTACGTCGCCACTTTCTTTTTATGAGGTTATCTTTCCACCGCTAAAATTTAGTTGGATTTTGTGTAGTTACTGCGCGTGAATTTGCACTCGAAAGGCGCGTGGAGATAAATTAGAGTGTGTTCACTTAACGAGAACGCTGAAATATTCATACGTGCAAAAGCTTTGTCGTCTCAGCATAACAATGCATTGCATTTTAAAAGTGAAATCGGTTGGTATTGTCAGATCTTAAAATGTACATCTGCCCAAAATGCAAGAGGAAATATCATCTGTTTTCCTGACAAATTGTGTAAAGTACTTTTCGAGAAAAATCTATTAAGTATAAAGAAGTATTAACAGTGTTTGTTTTTCGGTAAAATAGGTGGAAAAATTGAAGTTGTCGCCGAGGTATTGCAATACTGGATTTGAAACAAAATGTGCAATTCTCAATAGAATTCATTATCGGGAAGGCATATTCATGTTTTGCTAATACGATGTTTTGGTTCATTTTTGTTTTGATTCTTCTGTTTAACTTTAGTTTTTACATTTCATGAGTTTTACAAATCAAATAATGTACATTGTGACTGTATATCACTGGCTTGTATGAGTGAATAATCGAGTGATAAATATTGAACCTACACGGTACATTGTGTCGACAGTGTTGAAATATTGGCCAAGGAAAAAAGAGAAAAGTGACGTCCTTTTATTTTTATTTTGTGTGGGGGTTAAACTTTCAAGCCTTTTTGAGTATTTTTTGGAGCCAGTTTATTTGTTTCTCGGATGACACAACTTCATGTTATAGCAGTCCTTAAGTGTTTCAACATTTTCTTGCATGAATGAGAAATTCTCGTTTAGTTCCGTATCAATTTATTATCTTGCCCTTCTGAAAAACAGATCAGACAAAGTGTGATACAATTCGCGCACTTGTTAATATTTTATAAAGGTGTAAACACGGATTCACGAGTCACAGGTCATGTTATCGTATTTCGATTCGCATTATAAACGGAAGCTTTGCAATTGACAATCGTAAACACCCAAGGCTCAAATAGTTTCGTTTTCGAAAGTTGAGGATATATCACGACGCTGAACTGACTTCATTTTTGTTACAAGGGCATTTTTCGTGTTTGACAAACATGAAGTGAATGGTTGCTGCAAGATTTGTCAGAGTACAAGAATTGTACATTAGTTTAGTATGCAATTTTCGTTCTAGCGGGCTTTCTTCCAACCAAACACAGTATCATATGATCACAGAAACTAATTTTAAATTGAACATGCTTTTAAAGAAGAGAAAAAAAATACTTGAAATTCAACCTAGATGCACTAACCTGAATAAGGATCTTAAAAATTTGTAGTTACAAAACGAATTAAAACATCGTACATGTTCTATAAATAATCTTATATGTAGGGCTTTTTCAAAGACTTCCGCTGAGTATTATATTAAAACACGACGCTGCAATCCCTTATGAGTTCGCAGCGAGAAGGAACTTTGTCAAATGCTTAATCGTGCTGATTTGATTAATGGCTGTTGGGTTTTTCTTCGTTGAACTTGATGTAGCTTTTGTCGAATTGTTTTAGCTTCTACCAAATGTCGCTGTGGAATCCGACACATCTTTTCCACAAGAAACTGTTATTTTCTTTCTATTTTTGGATATTTTTAGCACGAAGACTATTAAATTAAAAAGGCCGGATGCGTCTGTCGCTTCAGTAATTCGGCTTCAGCTATTTGCTCGAAGGAAAGTTTTCAATTACTTGTGTTATCATCTGTACTTGGATTACTTTATAACAATCTATACTTAATTTTTTTTTGTTTCATTTGTTATTTTATTTTGTATGTCACGGTAAAATTATATAATTTAGTCCCATTTCATTTCATTTTATTTTATGTAATGCGACTTGCACTTTAGTTCTTTCATTTGTTTCATTTGAATTGCGTCCAGCTGGACAACCTAAAAATAACTTTCAGCTTTCCGCCACTAGCATGTGTTTGAAAGAGATGACTGAAATTGTAAAAATAACTATAAACAGATTGATTCATTGCGTGCCATTTTCTCGCAAACATTTTTCGAGTCAAGTGGTTTTGTGACCTATATGGGCGTGGCGCAATTCAGTCGCCTTCAACTTCCTACGATTGAACCCTGTCGTTTGGATCGGAGCAAAAGGGCCGTAATTAAACTCTCCGGGCACTTGCTCTTTCATTTAAACTCGAGATGGAAGAGTTTGGTGATAACTTGTAAAAACAAATTGCCATTATTTTTGTTTTTGTTGTTAAAATCAGATTTAAAAGAATTATGCAAAGGTAGACACTTTAATGCAGCCATATGGTTTGAGGCCGTGTTTCATGTAGCCTAGATGACTGTTTCAAGTCTTTGTTTGGTTTCCTAATGTCGTAGGTTACACCGCAATCTTTGCAGGACGAGCAAATGGTGACAGCCGGCAGACTTAGACCATGTTTTAGCGGTTATGAACACGCGCGCAACTTTTAGCCCACGACACCCAAAACGTATACAGTAGCCTGTACCGGAAAATGGCTGTAAATTTTACCACAATAACTTGCAAACTTATCACTACCAGTACGCATAGAGGAAGTCAAATACTTTTGCGATTTTCATCCCCGTACAGTATCAAATTGTACATTCTACCAACTATGGTTTGTGCGTTTTAGGATTTTCTTTGGCTAAGAACTATGGGTAAATGTAACATTTGAATCTTTTTTGGTGCAGTCAAACCTCCCAATTTGCCAATTTATGGAATGTTCTTCCCAAGGCGTACTGTTGAATGGGTAAAGTTCTGAATCTGGTTGTTTTTCTTAATTGTCCAGTATGGTTACCCCAACTAATAAAATTGTTCGCATTTGTAGTAAAGTGCTCGCATAAAGCACTGCATAGTTTTAAAAAAGGTAAATTTCTTTTTTGCTTTAATCGTTATTAACTTTGAAACTCCTTTAAACCTTTTATCTTTTTCGCAACGGGCTCTTTTCTGTATCATATAATGCATGTGTGTATGTGATACTGTGAAAATGAGCGCTACAATCGTTCGAATAAAATATTTTCGTACCTTTAAATTACATGGCTAATTTGGTCTTTTTACAGTCGATCTGGTCCTTCCAGACAAACCGTGGGTGCATCCAGTTCATACGGGTCAGCGGCAATGTCACACAGAGACGGTGAGTGAATACTTTGTTATTTTATGTTGGCTTTGCTGATCTGATGGTTGTTGTTTTTGTGTGTTTGATATTCCTTTCTGTTGCTTAAAGTTTAAGGCCCCTGTTCATTTGTTTTCGCAGTTCCTTAGTTTTAATGATTTTATTGTAAAGGATATCTGATTTTACGCTTGCAGACATAAATCCGCATAACGTAAGACTTTATCAAACTCAGAATAATAGGTTTTCCCATCAACAAGTTGTCGAAATGTATTCTCTCCTTATTGTACAGAAGAATAATAATAGCAAGTATGGACTCATATCCCGGCTGAAATAGTCAGAGATAATCATTCATCCGACCACTGGGCCAGGTTTTCCGTTTTTTTCTCGTGACGCCTTGGTTAGTTTTATAAGGCAAAACTGCCGTTACTGATGCCTGGTTGAAATGTTCTTCTCGTAACTAATTCCTCGTGTCAACAGAGACGAGACATGCAGTTGCATCCAGGTCCGCCTCTGGGTTCCTAGCGCCCATGCCCTCATGGGGTCGCTCACTGAGCAATATTGACCAGCGGGCCGCCTCTCGAGCCAGCACACGTTCCAAGTCCTCTCGAACCGCCACTCATCACAGCGCCAACCGCACGGCCCCAGCCCCCAGACAGAGTAGAAGTCAGGTTCCGTCCCGGGGCACGTGTTCCCAACGTGAGTTCTTTGTTCGTGTTTGTCTAACAGTGTTGTACGTAGGTGAGGCGCGTAGTACCAAGGACTGTTTAGGCGTTACTTTTTAAGAATTGCAAGAGCTTTTATCGGGCTGCCCGAGTCAACACCCGTTCTGAACAAATTAATAAATTAAATTCCCGAACACGGGATTGACTCCAAAGGACGATGTTGAAAATTACGAGACGAAATCATTCCCCTTTGATCTTCTTTCACTTGCTATCTACCAAGTGCGTGGAGGATTGTCGAAATGTTCCGTTTGAAGAAGAGTGGAGACAGTACGTAAGAACAGACGGACCGGAACGTGTGATGTGGCAGTTGGGTAGACAGGCAAGGAAATTGGGAGAGTGGCTCGGAAACAAACACTCACATACGGTCCAACCAATACTGTCTGTCGGAAGTTCTAACTGACTTTCTAATCAATCGATTGACTGACTGACTGACGTGGCAGGCTGACTGGCTTGTTTGCTACTGATCAACTGACTGACTGTCCGACGAACACCAACTGTGTACGTACAGTGCTGACTTGGAAGTGTACTGTTAAATAATTGATCGTACATTTACCTCGGTGTAAGAATCTCATGACTGATGTCATAGGGTTCCCTTAGAAGCGCACAAATGATGTCACAGTGTGAGCAATGAGTTCGTTCTATCGCCGAGGATTGGCGATTAGGTGCATACTTACCCTCATACTCTACAGAATTTATTTTAATTATGGGAGCTGTATCGACGTCGTTAACGTGCTGGACGTCTGGTTGACGTCAGGTATGTTGTCGTGAAATGTTTAATTTAACTCCCATAACTAAAGCAAATTTTCGAAGCATTGACAAGGTTCGTACGGGTCATGGAAAACCTGGAAAGTCATGGAATTTTGCAGTTCGTTTTCCAGGCCTGGAAAGTCAAGGAATTTTGATTTGGGTCATGGAAAGTCATGGAAAATGAAAAATTACCGTATAAAACATGGGTTAGTTAACTTAAATGAGTGAGACGAAACAGCAATTCGTCAGATTTCATTTACGCAAAGCTAGATTCCAGTGGTGTTAGGCGTATAGATAAATACACAAACTGTTTTCTCTCTCGAAATGTTATGCTGGAAAAATTTCATATCGAGAACAGTTTTGATATCAGTATTGTAAAGAAACAGATGGTCAAATTAGGTCGTGGAAAACCGCTAAAGGTCATGGTAGAAGTCATGGAAAATCATGGAATTTCACAACGCCGATAGAGTACGAACCCTGATTAAGTAGAAGAGTGCAACTTGTGGGGGCGGTTTATCGCCTACTACCACGTGCGAACCTAGTCAGAGGGACGACATTAACCGGGGGTTCTTACACCGAGGTAGAGCCATTTTCACTGTTGTGAAGACGTCTTGATCTATTTTACTTGCTATTTTCAGCTGGTAGTCGTACACAGTCTCCAGAAAGACTGTTTGCACAATTTTCTCCGCGAGAGAGAAGTGAAAATTTCTGCAAAGGTGTCAGTCCAACGAAGTCCAAAATCCCTACACCAAGGTTGGTAAAAGAATGATTTTTGTATGATACATCACTGACACCTTTTCTGATGCGATAGCGCGTCTGTTAATCACTTGTTAACTACTCTACGTGGACAAGTCGTTGTAACAACTGCGCATGCGTGAGTTGTTGCAAATGACAAATGCATTCTCGTACCCAGAGCCAACACGGCCTACGGCGGAAGTCAGACATTCTCCGATTTTCTGACTTGCCGCGAAATGAGCAGTTTTAGTTTCGACCAATGGTCAGATAATCTCTTACTTCGTTACGGCCAGAACCCCTCGTTTGACTGTAAGCCAGGCGGTACGAGAATTCAAACAAACGCTGGCAAATTTCAAAGTCCCAAGTAATTAACCTTTAAAGTAACTATGCTTTTGACCCTCTTAGTTGGAAAAAACGTGTTTAAACCGGAAGAAAAAGAACAGACAAAGACACTTTTAGCAAGTTTGTGAGCTTAGTTCAAATTATTGGACACGTGGTTGAGATTTGCTCACAATCAGAAACTATAGTTGTTCATTCTCTAGTATAAATGTGTCTGTAGTTGTTTTTGGTCTTTCATGTGTTCGTCTGTGCCTGTGCTTACTAATTGGCCTTGCCTGTGTCTTTTTGTTTCTACGCTCTGCATCTGTGTCGTATATTCGTCTTGTCCTATAGCCATGTCTGTGGCAGCCTGTGACTGATGTAGATACACAAGGGAGGTTGGTGTGTTCCAAGATTTGGCTTCAGTCTGACAGCTCTAACACGGATAATCATGAACATAGAACTATATTTACACTACTTACTGTATCATGACATCTGCTCAGGAACGTATCTAAATTTATTTTTGTACGATTTGTGATCGACCCTGCCCACTTAGACAGTATCATACCTGCTTGTGCACCATCAACCCAGTATTATCTCTGAAACTCGCCCATCCAGTGTCATACTTGCCTGTGCCCCATCGACTCACCCAGTATTATGTCTGGGATCCACCCATCCAGTGCTATGTCTGTTTGTGGCCCTCTCATCTAGTAACATGTCTGTTTGTGATCAACCAACTCACCAACCCGCCCAGTGTCATGTCTGTTTGTGATCAATTCACCACCCAGTGTCCGTTTGTGACCAACCCACCCACTTATCCAGTATCATGTTTGTTTGTGATCCAGCCAGCTGCCAGCCAAGTGTCTCTTTGTGATCACCCATCCACCCAGTATCATGTCTGTTTGTAATCCACCCACCTACCCAGTATCATATTTGTTTGTGACCCACTCACCCACCCAGTATCATGTGTGTTCGTGATCCACCCACCTACCCAGTATCATATTTGTTTGTGACCCACTCACCCACCCAGTATCATGTGTGTTCGAGGTCCACCCACCTACCCAGTATCATATTTGTTTGTGACCCACCCATCCACCCAGTATCATGTCTGTTCGCAATCCACCCACCTACCCAGTATCATAATTGTTTGTGACCCACCCATCCACCCAGTATCATGTGTGTTCGTGATCCACCCACCTACCCAGTATCATATTTGTTTGTGACCCACTCACCCACCCAGTATCATGTGTGTTCGTGATCCACCCACCTACCCAGTATCATATTTGTTTGTGACCCACTCACCCACCCAGTATCATGTGTGTTCGTAATCCACCCACCTATCCAATATCATATTTGTTTGTAACCCACTCACCCACCCAGTATTATGTGTGTTCGTGATCTACCCACCTACCCAGAATCTTGTTTGTTCTTGATCCACTCACCTACCCAGTGTTTGTTTGTGACCCACCCACCCCCGTATGATGTCTGACTTGTCTCGCTCTCTCCTGCCTCTCTTCCAGCGGCTCTCCCTTCCAGAGATCTTATTCCTACTCTTATCTCGCCGCGTGAGTACTCTCCTTCTGTTGTCTTTACTTTCCCTGATCCATTAACTTGGACAGCATCCCTGGTATCCAGTATTACGAGTGTGTCCGGCTTGCCCTGTTGATGCCGGTCTCCAAGGGAGACGGGATGAGGTTTGGGGACACAGAGCCATTCATCTTGCTTTCTCCTCTCCTCTCCATCAACCTACCCAGTATGGTGTGACTTGGGCGGGGAAAGGTCTTGGCAAATATCCATTATCGTGAAGAAGGCTTTTTAACGATTGTCCCTTTTTGATCCTTATCGATGTGCTTTAACGATGAAAGGAGATCATTTGTGCCCTTAGAATAACAGTGTTAATAACGATTATGATAATGATGATAATGACTAAATCACTAAAAGATATTTTCGGATCATTTGACATAAAAATACAAAGTTTAAGAGGGTAAGAATTTACGGTTAATTTACGGCTAACGCTCTTTGTGGTCAGGATTCTCGTCCCTGATTGGCTTAGAGACTAAAATATTCCTATTTGTTCACGGTTTTGTAGTCCAACTATAGAGGTCAGAATTTTAAAGACATAAGCTAATCTAAGCACTTTTAGTTGCCTTTAGTGTAAGAATAATCGCCAGCTAGTGGCAATATTCACTGGTTTTTGACGCTCGATTAACGCCAATAAAAATATCACATATTTGTTTTTAATGTTGACAAAATGTTTGTTGTCTAGAAAATCGACGTCATCTCGTTCGAGCTCTCGGGCCAGTTCTCGGGCTAGTTCCCGGGCCAGTTCACGCGGTACCAGTCCGGAGAGAATGTTGCGGAGAATGAGTTCTAGTGAGCGAGCTGGTTACAGTCCAAGCCATCTACCGGTCTTGAAGAGAAACAATGCACACTCCTCGCTGTACAGTGAGTACCTTCTTGTCCTTTGGAGAATTTCCATTTCAAAAGCTGCAAATGTGGGTTTCTCTGCAGGCTGGGATAATATCGCTGCCAAACTGAACTCCGTTTGTCTGCACTACTACACTCCTTTTCACTCGGCAACCCTAATTTTTATCGAAAAAGGGGTGTCAGTGTCAGCTCCTATGTGCTTTTTGAACCTTTTAAAAGCTCCTCGTGTGACGTTTTCCCGCAAAAAGCAGGGGACTGGCGTTGCGGCCAAAAACTACATTTCCTTGGAGTGCAAACAGTCCCTTTCGCCAGGAAATCCCAAATTTCGAACCTTTGGCCAAGGAAATAACTACTCTGTTGTGTTCTTAGCGAAAACCAGTGCAAGAAGTTTTTGATAGCGTTATTTTTCCTGGCGTTTGGCGGGGAACCTCGATCGTAGAGCTGAATAATATTCTTTGTGTGATTGTGTGTGTGATTGTTTATATCTACGTGTGTCAGCGCGTCATTGCAATGTCAAGTGTGTGTGTGTGTGTGTGTGTGTGTGTCAAGTTGGAAGAGATTAAGGCACTGTACTCATTTTACTACGAGAATTTTTTTTTGTTTGTTGTTTTGTAACGCCACAGACTTGTAACGTGCTGTTGTACTGCAGATCCGCCCGGTACAAGAACTCAACAGCAGGGTGATGTGGCCAAAGATGACGTGACAGAGGCGGCAGTTTGGGACGCTTGGGTAGGTTTAGTCACACAACACTACTGTTTCTTATTTGTATGTACGCGTGTTGATGATTTGGTTGTGAGATTGCGTGACGGATATTCCTTTGTAAACCTTTGATATGTTTTCTGTCACAGACTCGAAGCCCAGCCAGAAGAAAGTACTCGTTTAGTTCCCAGAACTCCCAGTGTTCAGACGATGAACCGGACGATGACGCGGCCAGTGTGTCGTCTGAGAGATCATTCAGTTCCAGGGGCTCGCGGAACGCTTCGAAGGAATCTCAAGTATGTGCTGTTAGTGCTTGCTATCGGCCCTTCTTTCAACTGCCCATAACTTAACTGTCACAACAGAGTTTGAAGCTTGAGTAGTGCAATAAGCGTTAGAATGTGCTTGAGTTTTGCGACTTTAGCTTCTCACCAGAGTTTTTATTTTTTGTATTAGAATTTATAAACTGGTTCAACAGCTTTTAGATCAAACGCTGAATTTTTTGAAAGAATTAACCATACTTTATCTGGGGGAGGGGATGGCCTGGGGGCACATTTTCGATCAACTTCAGTGCTACCCTCCCCGTTCTTGAGTGTATATTGACCAGGGCCCGGTTGTTCAGAGCCCGATTAGCACTAATCCTGGGTTAACTCGTGGTAAAACCTATAGAGCTAACCCAGGAATAGCGCTAATCGGGCTTGGAACAACCGGACCCAGGTGTTCGCACGGCATGATTTGAACCGGCTGCTGGTGATTATAAAGTCCCAATAAAGTAAACATCCTCGGAGACCCAGGAGCGTTCCTTCGGGACGAGCTAAAAAAAGTGGGGCGAAATAAATAAAAAAAGGTCTCCGAGGACGTGGAGTCAACTGTTATCTGCTACAATCTCGTTTCCAGGGTTTTTCATGCTGGTGTGAAAGGTTCTCACTGTTGCCATGTAGAGACTATAAATGAACGGAAAGGAATATTTTTTGGGAAAGGGTCTTATTTTGCAAGTTTTTAAACTTTACCTTTAGAGTGAATTCTATTCAGAAAACTGAAAACTAAAGATACAGTTTTTCATCACGATTGTATACGAGCTGGATTTGTGAGGCCTGATTTGATTTTGCCGTGCTGCGCGCGTTTGTTGTTTCGTGCTGGAATTTTTTTTTATCAATTTCTTTATATTTGGTTGGTTGTTGGACCTGTGCTAACTTTAACTGCTCGAGCTCAATGATGTAATTATCGAGGTCGGCGTTGAAGTTAAGTTCCGAACCTGTTAAATGAACACGTTTTGTGCTCAGTCTATCTGTACTCACGTTTGTGAATGGTATGGCTCCAGATTATCTTTATCTGATTTTAAGCGTTCAGTCGCTCTCGGGCTACCACGCGTCAAGAATGTCCAAGTACAAAGTAACGGAGCACAAACTTCATAATTTGGAATAATTTGTCCCCCTATTTGGAAAAATGGATCCTTCAACAATTTTAAAAAATAACGTTAAGCGTTTTTTTTTAAATAATATTTTTTTACTTCGCTTTCTTTGTTCTCTTTGTCGTTTTAAATATATTCAGGCTTATTGTATATATATTCAGATAAATGCAGGACTCTATTTAAACTAGCTAGTATGCAAAACCAAAATACACGTCAAAATGTTTGATTAAACTGATTAAAAAAATAAACTTGAAATCAGCAAAATCTCGTGAACCTGTTTTCCGATCAATACAAATGTTTTCCTCATTAACAACAATAACGAACTGTGTTTGGTACTTGAATGGCTGCCCCACCCTGCAGACGTTTGAGTGCGAGAGCGAGAACTTCAACATTCTTTCATGCTTACATAGCTGTTAATTTACGTCTCAAATCTGAGACTTTAAGTTCGTTTGGACGTTCAGCCAAAATCAATTTGTCGTTGCAGCCCCCATAGGGCAAACAGTTTCTTTGACTTGCCTCAAAACAGTTGCAAGTTTTGGCTGTGGCCACAGGTGTTTATATAAACCATTGTTCAACGAACACTGGATTGTTATAGTCGCCATATAGTTTCATGTATTATTCAAGTCGAATTGATATGGTATCTGTGGCAAGAAACCAAATAAGGAAAGCGAGCCTTCTTGTTTCGGCTTTGTAATTAATCCTGACATGAAGACTGAATTCGAGTTTTGCACTCTGTGGATTTAAAGTTTACGGACAGATTTTTCCGGTGCGCAAACATATTTTTTAGTTTCTTTTTTAACCTTTTTGACATTTGAAATTTACACAGTGCTTATTTCAGTCGCAGATCCGTTTCTTGTATGTTGCTAGGTTTATCTGTTGAATTAAACATGAGTGTGAAACAATCCATGCGAACTCGTTCATTGGTCGAGAACTTGCACCTTTCAAAGAGAATGTCGTGTTTAATAACAAAACTATAATATTTTAAGGGTTCAAATATTAGCATACGTCTGAGTAAACGGTGACTCGTTGGTTCTTAAGCTAAAACTAATGTTTTTAACGTGGAAAAACACAAATATTGGTGGGCAAATCGCCCTGCTTTTAAAAGCGAAACGAAAATTCTACGGTCGACGTTTGCGTGGGTATTCGTCACTGGAGCTTGAAAACCTATTTGGGACTGTGTTCAAATACGTTCTCCCGGGCAATCCAGCTGAAGAATGGCTTTGGTTCAAACATTGTCGAAGAAAAGGGATTCAACTCTGTATTCCCGCAACTACCAAGTGTGTCATTTTTCGAGAGGTACCCATGATATTCTTTTTATTTTGTCGACTTTATTGCATCCAGTTTCCGTTGCAACATTTAGATCAGAATTGTTATGATTGCCAGCTTCGCTGTAAGTGTAAAATCGAGTTTGGTTTTGAGAACTTTATTAGTTTAATGCTGCATAAAGAGGCTAGTATATTTCGATGTGAATAAGATTTTAAAGTGACTAAATTATTTTCAACAGTTCCGTACTGTTTAGTTGAAATAGT
Source organism: Parazoanthus swiftii (assembly GCA_025403585.1). Lineage (NCBI taxonomy): Eukaryota > Metazoa > Cnidaria > Anthozoa > Zoantharia > Parazoanthidae > Parazoanthus > Parazoanthus swiftii. Next base: position 13,839 of record JAOBYE010178774.1, read on the forward strand.
GTCCGAGATTTTGATTTTGGTTGTTTTTTCTCAATATGCCAACCTGTCAACCTGCAATGAAAATTAATGATCTTTTTGTGTGCGTCTGGTAATTGATCTTTCTCTTTAGAATAACTTGAGAAGAGTGCTTTGAATTTGGTAGATTTTCTTTGCTGCCAGATATTTTCGAGACGCCTGAAAGCTTTGTGTACGTTTCTTAAGGTTCTCCTTGGGGATTTAGAATCGATAAGAAGTTTCCTGTGACAACTGGCTTTATCTGTCGCCAGTAGCACGTTCAAGTTGTATGCCCAAAGAAGCGAATCTCATCTTGCATTGGCCAGAACACCAATAACTATTCTTATGTCGGTTCCCGTAGGCAAGAAAAACAAAGGGCAAATCAATTGAAACGAAACCTGATCAAAAACCTTGAATATAGCGTCGCTCCACTTTTTTAGATATTGACTGCAGTCGAAAGGTCTTTGAAAATGTCAAAACCGAACAACAAAGGAAGCGTTGCAGCTGTTCTGACTCCACATTGTTTTACAACACACTTTTCAATCATTTGGTATTACAATTTATTAGTTTTCGAAGGCAGTTTTTCTTATGCAGAGGACGAAGACTTTATTTCGCAGAAATGTTTGAAAAATGTCCGAACTAAACACAGTTAAATACTCGTCATAATATTCCACTTGAAAACGCGAGACGAAAAGTACATTAACGAGTTTGCGTTGTTATCCAACGAACAAATAGCACACTGTAGTTTGATAATATTCATTTATTTGAAGCTAATCGAACTGTAAATCTATATTCTGAAGTACAACTGGTGATGGTTTTAAGTTGTTTACTTATTTCTTGTCTGTAGGTGTTTTCAGTATCAAAATGATTTTCTCTTTATTCCATCATTAATCTACGAGAATTCGCGTCGAGGACAACATCTGAACCTTATAGAGATTCCCCTTCAGTTAAGTTTGTGGTCAATTACTTATCTGCGACCACAAATGTCGCGGTTTTCTTCGCATTAAATTCGAGTGGAGCCGACACTCTACGCACGGCTCGGCAGTTTACTCAGCAAATATGAAATAGTCAGTTATCATTTCTAGAACAATATGCCTTTTCCTAAGAGTTTAAGAAGTGAGTACAGAAAGTTCTGTGCTTAGAAGCACTGAAAGATTGTATGAATAAGGGGTAAATTTGTTAGAAAATTCGTAGCAGATCCCAGTTTGCTCTCGGCGATGTTGTTATTAGTTTAGAACGATCCGTGTAGGTTTGCTAGCGGCTTTTAATGACGTATTTGTATCAGCTCTCTGGGTGTCAGCTGTGCGATGTGTGTTTTGTTGTGGAGTTGTTGCTGTTGTAACTGACATTTGTTCAGTTTTGCAACGAATCAATTTACAGAATTTTAGCACGTTAGAAGGAGGTGCCTTTTATAGTTTTAATCATAAAAAATTACTCATTATTTCTTTAGGAGCTATTTTATTTTGCTTATTATAAATGTTTTGAATCATTTGGAGAACTCGTTGTCTATAACGAAAAAAAGTTTGTGTTAAGTATATGTTTCTGACAGTGGCCAAACGGATCTCAATAGTTTTCCTCTTTTTATTTTCACGGAGTTTCACATAGTTGACTTTTGCCGCCGTTTGTTGAGAAAATCCCCGAGTAAGGGAGGGAATTTTAGCGAGAAGTGTCCAGAGTGCTGCGGGTTGTTTAACATTTCCGTGCAGGTTTCAAACTTGTTTTGTCAAACTGCCTTTAAATTTGATGTAAATACCAGATGTTATAGAAACGAAATAAAAAACAAATTGCAAAACAAATGATATCTCGAAATTCGATCGCATCTATTGAAGTATATTGTCGGCCTGCGTCTGATTAGGGAAAATTTTTCTACCAGGGAGAAAGTGTTATCAAAAGTAAATGATGTCGAGCTTATCCTGGTGGTATCATTTACTGGCAGACCCTAAAAGGCTGTTACTGTGGATGCGAGCCAGCCTGGTACGGTCAGCGGCCTGGCACACTCTCTCTACTTTTATGGGGAAAATCTATCGTGTGAACTGAGTCAGAGAAATAGCTGAACTATGAGTAGCCCAGTGGCCTGGGGAGTTGATTATTTATAACTGATCAAAGTAATAAAGTCGGCCTGCTATGAAAAACATCAGCAACTGAATGAGGCGTGTTCAGTTTGAACCCATATCTTTTTCATTTTTCCTTTTTCTTCGCACCGTTATCAGTATTATAAGTTGATTTGTCACCGCACTCCAACTCCCACATATGAAATAAAAAATTATCCCAACCATTAGTAGGAAATATCAATATACAAGTAACGAGAATTTAGCGATTTGTCTTACGGCTCTTATGGGAGTAAATAGACAAGCAACTGACTAGAATCATCTCACTTCTGAAACGTTTTAAGAGTGTTCTTTTAAAAGACTCCTGGAGAGAGATTCCTGTGTTCTAAACATCTCTTGTCGTTTTTTGCAGGAGGTGTCGGAGATCGTTCGGCTGTGTAACAGCAGCGTGTGGAACGATAGAAGGGACGGCGTCACAGCTCTCCAGGCGTTCCTCAAGAGTTCCAGGGTGCTAAGGTGTGTCCTGCATACAGCCACTAACACCTCCACAAGCCCGCTTTATACCGTTTGGCAATACCAATTAATTGTGTATATGCAAGTCTATTGAAGAAATGGTCCGTCCATAGAGTGCGTCTATCGAGTCAGTTGGAGTGCACGCAGGAAGTTGGGAGAGGACAAGAAAAGGGTTTGGATGGCACGAGATGTAGCCGAACGCTTCTCCAGCTTTTCCATGCAGTATTCTTCCAGCTTCTAAGTGCACTCGTAACTCGATAGACACACAGCTAAAGTAGGAACCATTTCCTTTGGAACATTGCCCATTTGTTTAGCAAAAAAAACATGCGCCAGCTTGTAATTAATAAAGAACACCTTTCGCTCTTGAATTCACTGACGGGTTGTTTTTTGTAATTCATTTCTATAGCAAAGTTTGGTTGCTCCTCTTCCATTCCCGTTGATCGTTACCATCAGTTGCTTCGTTTTTCATTTGGAAACCACTTTTTTCGTTCTAGCTAGTTTTCCAGGCATGCTTGTTGCTGCGAGCCGTAAGGTGAACAGCAACACTATTCTTGACGGGCTTGGCACTTCCGGTCAGTTTTATTTTCGATCCGGTATCTCGATCTTATGAATGGGCGATGGATGATCCTCTGAACACGCAATACGTTTTAGTCAGTGGAGATACCTATTGTCAGCAGCTGAGGAGCGCGTGATCAGGCCCGTGATCAGCGAAGGAGCGACATGAGCGGCGTGGTTATGCAAGGCTAAAGGGCGAAGAAGAGAAGTTGCAATTGTTAAAGTCGGGAACCCGAATGAAACATGCACTTTGTGACGTTTGTTTCTATGAATTCCTGCTCGCAGCACTTCACTTTCTCTAAGAAACTTCTAGTATATGTTCCTATATAAACGCATGCATGTCTGTGATTCTATATATCGAGTTATTTGCACGCTCACGCTATACAAAAAGCGCACGAAAAACTGCCAATTATACATACACCTATTTTCTATTTTTTTTGTTTTATTTTCGTAAGTAAGACTGTAAGATCCTTGCCTCGATATTCAATTAGCTATTCCATTGTCTGTCCGGATTTTTTAATGTGTTTATTTCTGATCAACAGTCAAATGGAGCTGTCGAAAATCAAAGACGCCCTAACAAGATTGTTTTTTGACCCGCATAACAAGGTAATGTTCAGATTTTTTTGCTACTGGGGGAAGAGGGGAAGGAGTTTATCGGTTTGATTACTGTCAGGTGCTATCGTCTCGATAACAAGTCTGTATTGACTGATTAATTGATCGATTGATTGATTGATTGATTGATTGATTGATTGATTGATTGATGGATCGATCGCTTGACCGATTGATTGATTTGTTTATGTCGGGGTGTGTTTGTGTGTTTTGTTGATGAATCTAGGTGGATCTAAGTGATAGTACAAAGGTTAAAATTCTTAAGTTTGCAAGGTCCACTGCTTTTTGTCTTAAAAAGACTTAGTTTTCCACACGAATG
>JAOBYE010178885.1:4143-33457 GCA_025403585.1 Parazoanthus swiftii
TGTGAATATTAATCAAATCACACCTGACTCAACAAATTGTTTAGTGTAGTTTGTTGTCTGTAGCAGTATATGATGAAAAAAAATGATGTATTTGATCGATGTTTTTGTGTTGAATATTTAGAGCAGTACAACAGAGAACTGTAATGTCTGGTACCAGCTGCAGCATGTTGAAATTTGCCACATTTGTACCAATATATTATATACAGTTCATTCTACTAAAAGTCAATAAAACATAATAACTTTTGTACCTAATAGTGCTCTGAATATCGAGTCTTTATAGTGAAAGTATATTTACCCATTATTTTGGCAAAAAATCTACAGAAATAATTGTATCCTGCTAGGCATAAGGTTGCCAATCTGTCCAGCTGTTTTTGACAGGTCTATTATATTAGGCCAGGCTTTTTGTTTTAAGGTTTTTCTACATCAGATACTGTAGACTTCTGAACATAAGCCTGTGGACTTTTATCATTCAAAGCACTTTTTAATGGGCTTATCTTTGGAGTGGGTTTTTATTTGGAGGGAATTTTTCTTTCAAAATTGTTTGGGCATGTGACCAGATGGAATTATTGTCTCAAATACTTAACTACAATGTAGACACACATTAACTCTATAAATGGCCATTTTAATTGTCTTCAAAGACTTTGAAATACTGGCAATAATCTAGTTACTTTGGCCGAAGGCGCTGAGTTGAGGTTTTGGCTCCGTTTTTATTTTTTGGTTATTTTTTGGGTCGCAGTTGTTCTGCACACGCATTAACTTGCAAGCATGGTGGCGCAGTGGTTAGTGCATTGGACTAGCAACTTGATCGAACTTGAACTCAGTATGGCATGGGTTCGAATCCTGGTGGAGGCAACTCCAATTTTTTTTCCCTCGCTGAATTTTTTCGCCTTTTCTCTCTCTTTTTGCATCATACCAAACAATATCATTTTAGCAGAAATCACAAGTGTTATAGCATATAATCATCAAAACCAGCATCCATTCTACTTCACCTAAATAATGCACGAAGTGTAGCACTTGAACAAGTGAAGTCAAAGCATGTACGCTGTTTCAGTTTATGTTAAACTTGTTACTTTTAATGGCATATGGCTTGGTCCGAGTTAGGCTATTTATCTAGCCTCTTGTTCTTAAACATATTCCAACAAAACAACAGCTGCAAAGTGACATTAGTTTACGAATACTTCAAGTCCCTGCAAATAAAAACCAGCAGGCTTATATTGGGGGAGGGGGTAATAATTGCAAGGAATTCATACTGGTAGGTATGTTACGAAAATTACAATATGCCAGAAGTCTGAAAATATTGAGAAAATAAGAAAAGTTCGACAGAGTTTTTAAAAACTAAAACAAATTTGTTCTCAGATTTAAATTGTTTTCACTACAACTGTAGAACTAAATGTGCATACAACAAAAAAAGTTTTTTTTGCCCATATGAAAACTCTTCTAAAAAGAACCATAAATCTGAACTTTCTTTTAGTTCCAACTTTTCTTTGACCACTTTTCAGTGCGATAAAGTTGTAGTTTCGTCCGTCTGCGGTAAGCCAAAATGGTCAAATAATAGACCTGTGATGTCTGGGATCAAGTGATTTGGTTTCTGGTGTACTTGCTGCAAATAGAGCTCGAATGTTTAAGCCAAGGGTGTTATCTGTAGCTTGTGTAGCTAAAAAATACAGATGTCTGAAATACCTACATGTTCAGATATCTTTTACACCAATAATTTCATTTTCTGACCTTCAAATGGAAATCTTCTGAATGTGAAAGTGCTTTTGCAGTGTTGAATCTATGGATCAGTGATACATGTAGTGTAATAGGTCTGACCAGAAATGAACAAGTTTAGGCTACAATATGTACTTATTTAGTTGTTTGGAAAAAAAATACACCGTCGTTAAGTTTCTGTGAAAATACAGGTATGTGTATACTCCTAAAACATTTGCATTATACAGGGATCATTTGGAGCACTGCAAAAGATATGTGAAGATTCCCCAGAACAACTGGACAGTGATGCTCTAAACAGACCTTTGAATGTGCTTATTCCAAAGTTTTTGCAGTTCTTTCGACATGCCAGTCCAAAAATAAGGTAACAGGATTTATTTTTTTTGTTTTGTAACTATTTTTGCTTGTAAAGGACCTCATTTAACCTAAAGTATGTTGTTTTGGCTTTGAATAGTTTTTATACATGAATTCTGGTTGACTGTTGTTGTAGATGTCATACAGATCCACTCGGAAATGTAAGCATGACATCTTTCAGCTGTTGTTCAAACTAGTGAGCCATTAATTTTGCACTTACCTTTGAAAATTTAGTCGAAAATCTCGAGTTCAGCTGTGCTCTTTGTATCATTCGTGCCTAACCTATGGTGGTGAGCACTGCAACACATTTCTGCAATAAGCTTGATGTTCTATGAATAAGCCGCACTACTGCAGGTGTTGGGACTATGGCCACCGATAAGGTCAACCTATGTTTTTTAAGTATTAAAACACACCTTTGAATTAAGTTAGATAACCTTTTTGTAACATAGTGTATATTTTCTTATTGTCATATTGCCATTAATTCTCATATTCGTCTCCTGTATTTTAAAACAGTTAAAATTACAGTTCTACCAATTCTGTATTGTAAATTTTATTTGATATCTGATATTTATTTAAGTTTTTGCCGCATGAAACTCGGTCTTCTAGCTAGATGAAGAAAAAAAAACGAAAGGGTGCTGTACATGTAATTTACATATGGCTAATATTCATTATGGTCATTAATTTCAAGAAAGTAGCTACAATTCAAGAAGTTATTTTGGCTCAGAATTTTGCTGTTTTGATAGCAATTGTTTGATTTTACATTAAAGTATAGACCAATTTCGATATATTAAAATTCAGCTAAATCAAAAGACATGAACACGAGGCTCTGGGGAATAATCCATACAAACTCTATATTTTATTCCCCAGAGCCTCATGTTGATGTCTTTTGTTTCGGGCTGTAGTTTAATATATTGAAATTGGTCTGCCAGAAATGAAAGACAACAGGGTGCAGTACCCTCTTGTGGTCTAGCTATATGTACCCTTTGAAAGATTGCTAGAAAATATCGTTCATTCACATGTAGCTTACAACGTCTTCGCTGTTCTATCTTTGCAGGTCCCACGCTATTGGATGTGTCAACCAGTTCATTGTGAATAGAACTCAGGCACTTATGATTCATATTTCCACATTTATTGAGGTAAGATTTGTTTATAAAAAAAACATGCCAAATGAGCTATCATATTTAGCGAAAATTGATTTCATATACAGCTGTATTTTGACAATTGATTTTTTAGCATAGATCCACAGGATCATTACTTTAAAGTGTAGGCAGGCCTTGATAGTAAGATCTGTTGCTACTAAAAAGTTAGAAGCACTAAACATTGACAAGTGTCTTTGTCCTGTTATACACATGACAACTAGTATAGGTGTTTAATTAAGAACGGTAAATTACATTCACAAGTTCAGTACTATTCTCGTCAAAGTGCCTGTACACATGATTTTATATCAGTCTTCCCTTGTTTTATGTTTACTGTAGAATCTGTTTGCTTTGGCTGGTGATGATGATTCTGAGGTGAGGAAAAATGTTTGCCGTGCCATTGTCATGCTGTTGGAAGTGCGGGCTGACCAACTCATCCCACACATGAACCACATCATTGAGGTAGGTCACATGATTTTAGGGGCAGACTGTCAGATCTCCAGGGAGGGGGTGGGCAGTTTTTTTTTTGTGCAGGATTTTTTTAGTAGTTTTTGGGCTGCAAGATTTTTTTGGCCAATGCTGGGCTTGCTATTTAGTGGTCACATCTATTTTGCCCTGCATCAGTTTTTTTGCAACTGCCCAAATTTAACCCTATTCTGTCTTGATAGAGAGAGAGGGACTGGGACTGTTGCTATTCTTTTTAATTTGACTTCATGCCATTTGCTCACTGCGTAATTGTAATAAAGGTAAATGCGACAGTCTTTGCTACATGTACCTTCTGGGGTACACGATTGTATGTGCTGGTCAGCCTAAACACAGGAAAACATTATTGGCATATTCTATTAAAAAAAAACAGTCAGACTAGGAATCCCTGGAACAGGATTTAAAACGATGAAAAAGAGTTATTCGTTATACCCAACTTATAAAACTTGAAAGTCCGAGCCTTCAAGGATGTAAAACACTTATAACAAGTGATACCTTCAAATACCATGGGCTCCCTTTCATGGCAGGGGCGCTTTTGTTGGATACCTGAAGGGACTACCCTAAGATGTCGACTATTCTATACCCAAATATCTACTTCTACAGTTTGCTTTGAAACTTTTGTGTTGGAGTACTTACAAGTACATGTACACCATTTTTTATAAGAATGAGAGTTTAGTTACTTGTAGCAGTAGCTCCCGATGCTACATTGAATACTTTGTTTCTTGTTGCAGTACATGCTGTTAAGAACACAGGACAAGGATGAGAATGTGGCACTTGAGGCATGCGAGTTCTGGTTGACTCTTGCCGAACAACCCATATGCAAGGAGGCACTCACACCTCATCTGGGAAGGTTTGTAGAGTGTTTGACATGCTTAAGTATTCTGTAATGGAATTACTGTAACTCTTGACCCTCCAGGGCAATCAGCTTTTGGTCGTCTGGCATGGTTGTCTGAGACGAGTTATTTCAGTTAGTGGATGACCAATTTGGCTGAAGTACTTGTCCATACAGATGAGGAGAATTTACAGATCATGTAATAAAATTCTGGCACTACAAGAGAAAAAGCCAAAAGGTGACAAAGCCTTGATGGGCTATACTTAGCAAACTGTATTGATTACATTGCAACAGAAAGTTTTGCAATGACAAATATCCTTTGTACTACAGTACTGTCCAGAGGTTACGTAATATGCCTGCCCTTGAGGGATTGAGTCTTCGAGGCATCGGGATTCTCCAAAGGCAACTTTTTATGAGATGAGGAAAACAATAGTCCAGTAAAGTGCCTCTATTGAGGGGCGTTTGGGTATTGGGAGTTGTATGTAGGCTTGATAAACAAAATATATAGCAGAAACTAATTGACAACAGGAAAATAATAAAATATTCTTGACAAATCAAGTCTTATCAGGTTTTTGGGCAAGGGAATTCACACATTTTTTTTAGTTTAGGAAACTTTCAATGTCCATGTGAAACATTGCAGTTGCATGCTTCACCAGGTTGTTTACATTTAAAAATGTTTCACCACAGTCTGAAGAATGACGTAATATCAATGGTTTGTGCTTCATACCTTTGAGTATCTATTGTGTCGTATCCAGTGCTGATGGAGGAACAACTCTTAATTGCTATTAAATATAATGAACAGTTTCATATTAACGACTTTTCCTTTGATCAAATGTCATAAATTAAGTTTAAAAGTTTGGCAGACACATGTACAGTGCACTGAAAGATTGGTTGTTTCTTATTGACAGGCTGATTCCAATATTGGTAACTGGGATGAAATATTCTGAAATTGATCTGATTCTTCTGAAGGTATGTGATGATGCAGCAACAATAGGATAATTTATTTGGTGTCTTATTTGATGAACTACAGTTTTTAACAAGTTGAAGTTTTGTTTAAAAAAATTTTTTTGGATAAAATACAAAAAGGTTACAGACACAATGAACATACATGTATCCTAGAAACTTTTAAATGTAGAACACAAATATTTGATAGAAGCTTGCAGAAGAAGGCTTAGAAATTTTTTTTCTCCAGGCAGTATATATGCATGGAACTTTTTTGATTTGATTTAATTTAAATTTAAGATGAAAAGTTTACTTTATGACCAGAAATTGATAAATATGCTGCATTAGTAATTTAAGGAAAAAATTAATCTTGATCAATATATTTGTGATGAGTGGAGTCAGAAAAATTGAGAAAAAAATTGAAAATGTGAGTTATTCCATCATTGAATTTTATTGCAAAAAGTTCAGACAAACCAAACTTGCTAACAATAACCTACAGGTGGATAATGAAGATGATGAAGCTATTCCTGATAGTGATCAGGACATCAAACCCAGGTTTCACAAGTCAAAGACACACAGTCTCCAGCATGAAGATCAGTCTGGTGAAGGTAGTGACGACGATGATGATCTGGATGATGACGCTCTCTCAGATTGGAATCTCAGTAAGTTAGCAAACTGCTCACACAGGTTGAGATGATTGGAATGACACTATTTTAACTTGTCAAGTCTTCAAACTGCATGATCACATTATGGGGCACTTGTTCTCCAAGTGGAGGTGAATATGTTTGTTGTTCACCTGTACTAAAGAGAAAAGTTATTGTATTAGCATAAACCATACCAATGAATAGAAATTAAGAATGAGGAAACTTTGCATTCTAGATGAATTGAAACACAGAAATTCCTGTCAGTACTAAGCCACATGCATTTGTGTCTGTGCTCACTCATGTGAGCTCAGAATAGTGTGGATATTCAGAGCTGGCACATCCACTCAGAGTTGTGATGAGCATTACTCACAGGTTTGGTATAAGCTAATTGTAGTTAATTTTAGAAAGTATTAAATTATAGATGGGACTGCTGAAGTTTATACAACAATGCAGATCCCCCCTTTTCTTTAAAATTGGTATGTTGTGGATAGTTCAGTCAACAGTTAAATGTACCAACAGGATTGTTAGTGCACGGGACACTAATCCACCACAAGTTTTACAATCTGGCCACTGTGTGGCAGAGCCAGTAAATATGGTAAAGGTCTAAAAACTTCATTTCTCTGACCAGGGAAGTGCTCTGCGGCAGCTTTGGATGTCCTGGCCAATGTGTTCAGGGATGACCTGCTGCCAGTTCTTCTGCCTATCCTCAAGGATACTCTGTTCCACCCTGACTGGGAGTCCAAGGAGTCTGGAATCCTTGTCCTTGGGGCCATTGCAGAAGGTCAGTCTGCCGAGATATATCATTCTCTGGATTATCACATACATTTAACACTAAATTTTTAATATTATTTTTTTATGAAAATAATTTATAAGTGTTTAATTGTCATGCTGTTTTTACATAAATTTTATGTTTTACATAACTTTTAAATTTATTATTCAGGTTATGTGCAGGTGCTATGGTCTATTGTTATTAATTGTTGTCTTGTATCCAGGTTGTAAGACTGGAATGATGCCACATCTCCCCGAGCTGATTCCATTCCTCATCAATTCTCTGTCTGATAAGAAAGTAAGAAAGTTTCCTTTGGCTATGTCTAACTGAAGACACTAGTGCAAAAACAATGTGACTTAAATTCCTTACTCTCCCTGATATTCCTGTTACCTCTTCATAACCCTTGGGATAATTTATCATTTCATCTGGCACTAGACTCTAGTTATAGACAGCGTTTGCGATATATTTCCAGCAATCAGTATCAAGTTTTAGTTCATTTATTATCAGTAAAGGTTGTGGCAATCATGATTTGATTTCAGTTGCAAATTTTTTTTAGGCCACAACCAGTGCATAGTCTGATTTTTGATGATATGCAATAAATAAATATTAAATAAATAAATAATCAATCAATCAACCAGTCAATCAATCAATAAGTTTAATAATGAAGAAAAAATTAAAGTAGGAAGGCACATTTTAATAAAAATAGTCCAAACTTTCTGGTTTGATTAATGAAAATACTCGTGTAGTTCTGTGAATAAACTTTTATTTGATATACTGTATTGTAATTTGTTGTCTTGTGCAGATTATGCCCAAAGTTTTTTTAAATTATTATAAAAAAGAACCAAGTTTGTCTTTAATTGTATTAATGAAAATCTTGTGATAACCCTTTCTTTTTTTACTACCTCCTGTTCTGCATACCGGTATTGTCCTGAAAATCACTAAAACAAGAAATAAATTGGTGTAGCCTAACTTTGAAAAAGAGTTTTTTTTAAAAAAAAAATAACAAAACAATTCTTTTTTGTACCACTGGAATTATGTTTGTTAAATTGCTTAAACCCTCTCTAAAGGGTTTGGTAATACATTTTCTTGTTGGTAATTTGTTAATAAATAATATTTTCGAGTAAAACCTACCTTAAAGGAACAGGTTTCTGAAGTATCATCTTGCTCTCTGACCCTGTTAATGTCTGGTTGTTCACATCATGCATAATTATGTTAAGCAATTTGTTACAATCATGTCTGTATTTGTTCTCTCTCCAGGCCCTAGTAAGGTCCATCACATGTTGGACATTGAGTCGCTATGCACACTGGGTCGTTAGCCAGCCACATGAGGCTTATCTACAGCGTCTGATGACTGAGGTACTAATTAATGTTCTGTGTTTTAAAGTTTTCTTGAGAGTTCTTCAGGCATTTTGGAACATGGAATGTTGAAGTCTACTCAGTTGACAACTTTGTAACAGTTATTATATTCAATACTAGTTACATGTACATGGGAACACTTTGAACATTTTGAATATATTAAACACAATTATATTATTATATAGATTCATTTTTTTTATTCATTCAGCACTTTATGCATGTCATTGTGAAGATTGGAGTTTTAATGTAAACAGAATAAAATAGTTTATTATAAATTTTGAAAAAAAGTGTATATTTAAATCAGTCTGTTTATCCTTAACAATGGCACTTGCACTGTTTTTTTGAGCTGTTTAAGAGATAAATGAATGTGGTTGACAAATATTTAAGGTATTGATTAAAAGATCTTGAAAATATAGATTTTCAACAGAAATCCTTGAAAAGTAGAGTAGTTTGATGTTTGTAGTATTTGATTGTGTGACTGTTATGTTTTAGCTTCTCAAGAGAATTCTGGACAGTAACAAGCGAGTTCAAGAAGCAGCCTGCAGGTACTGTACTAGATACTGTTTAAATTTGGTGGCCCAGTGTCAACTGTATTGCCCCTTGGAAAAGTTAATTTGACTGTCAGTTTTTCCCTCTTTATAGGTATTAGTCAGTGTTACAAGACTACTAACAATATTAAATGAATTTAATAAAACAGCTCAAGTTTTTCAAACTAATTAAGAAGTTTGATGAACAGAAGTACATGTATGCTTGAAACAAGTATTCATAGTCATAGTTCTAGTAAGTTTGTTTGTATAGATGGAAGTATAGTAATTGAAGAAAGCTGCTTCCTTGGAAGCAGTTAAAGAGTTTAACAATACAATGTTTGTACATGTAATTACTGTACGTGTGTTTTGTGTTTCTGAATCCGTTTTTGAAACTCTTTTATTCACTGCATGTATACCATTAAAAACAAAATGTTGTGAAAAGTATACATGCAGTATATAAAAGGATTTAGAGACAGATTCAGAGAGTCTTATACAAGTACATAGTTCACATGTTCAATATTAAAACTTGCTCAAAAGAAAAAAAAATGTGGAGTCTTTGAAAATAAATTCTAAGCTTTCTTTCAGAAGCTGAGTAACAAATTTCTCAAAGATTCTAGTACTTTGTATGAGTGTACAGTTTGTAAATGTTGTATTTCAAAATAACTTGCAGGTGCCACAGGATGTTTGAGACTGTTTTATATTTTGGTCAAGCATGATATCTTTGTCATTTGCAGTGCATTTGCCACCCTAGAGGAAGAAGCATGTACAGAGCTTGTCCCCTACCTGGGGTATATTCTGGAGACATTGGTATTTGCATTCAACAAATACCAAGTAAGATTTGATTGTGCATTATTGATTCACAGTGCAGATACTGTAGCTATGGCAAATTAAAGTTCTTTGAAAATTTCCTTGAAGAAAAATAATTGATATGTTTTGAAGGAGGGTCCATTTGACGAGTGAGGTTGTAAGAAATGTTTGGACACTTATCACATATGGGGCAAAATTACTGAATGCTGATTGGCCGAGACAAAGGGCATTTTTTCTTAATCATGAGGGTACTTTTGGTTATCAAGAGGGCATGATTACTTGATTTTGATTAGTTAATTTGTTGCGGCATTAAACAGGCTTCTTGGTAGAAAAACAAATGCGTGTGAATGCGATTCCCTCGATATTTTTGCCTTTTATGTGATAAGCAAGTAATCGCAATGTGCCCTCGGGCAATTAAAGATTAATTTCACTTGCAGTTTCAAAGTTTTCCAAATTTGGAAAACTTTGAAAATGCGCATGAAATTAATCCTTAATTGCCCTTGGGCCCATGCGCTTACACATTATTACTAATCACTACATGTACATACATCATCAAGGCTGTACAGTAGGTGGACATGCAAAGAGAGAACAGATGAGAGTTTGTAACAATGTTATGTGAATAAGAATAGTCCCAAAGTGCAATTTAGTTCAGGTTACTGATATTAAGGTTTGACTGACCTTTCATCCATACCAACCCTAAAAATTGTATTTTTCTGTTTTCTTGTCTTTTGTACCAAAAGTTAAACTTTGCACAAACAGCTCTCACTCTTTTGAGGTTTCAGTGTTCCTTTTTTCTTGCTGGATTTCTTAAGCCCCTTTTTACAAAATAAAAAGATAGTTTGTACTAGCCTACAGTACCAAGCACCTTAATTTTCCCCATTGTATCCTGAACACAATCACTTGTTGTTTTTTTGTACCTGGCTAAATATGTGATGTAATGTTTGAAAAGATACAGGTACAAATAATGAGTACTTGATGGGAATGTTGTTTGATCTACAGCACAAGAACCTGTTGATCCTGTATGATGCTATTGGCACCCTGGCCGACTCTGTTGGGCACCACCTCAATAAGGTGGAGTACATCAACATGTTGATGCCGCCACTCATCCAGAAATGGAACCAGTTGAAGGATGAAGACAAGGATCTGTTTCCATTGCTGGAATGCCTGTCATCTGTTGCTACGGCCCTTCAGTCTGGCTTTCTGCCATATGCACAGCCGGTATTCCAGAGATGTGTGTCTCTTGTGGAGCAGACATTGGCCCAGAGTCTGGTAAGACTCTTAGTACATTGGTGACTGGGGTACTTGGGGGGTGTGCTCAAAATGAGAACTTCCAAACCCGCTTTTTTTTGCTAGCCCGAGTTCCAGTGATCACCATTAATATATAATGCCCCAGCACCAATTTTTACTAGTCTTGGGCTAGTGAGTGGAGAAGAAATCAAACCCTGCTGTTACAGATATGTTGTAACTCTTTTCTATTCTACAGGCATCACAGACCCACCCAGATCAGATTGAACCACCAGACAAGGACTTCATGATTGTAGCCTTGGATCTGTTGAGTGGCCTTGCAGAGGGACTGGAGAGTCAAATTGAACAGTTTGTAATCAGGAGCAACTTGCTCACACTCCTCTTCCAGTGTATGCAGGTGAGTGTGAACTCTGTGTCATGGGCGACTCTACAAGGGCAGATTTAGGTAGGAGACCTACAGGGCCAGATTTAAGGAGGGGACCCATAGGGCTAGATTTAGAAAGGGGACCCACAGGGCCAGACTTGGGGAGGGGACCCACAGGGCCAGACTTAGGAAGGGGACCCACAGGGCCAGACTTAGGGAGGGGACCCACAGGGCCAGACTTGGGGAGGGGACCCATGGGGCCAGACTTAGGGAGGGGACCCACAGGGCTCGCGCGTAGGTCACCCATCATCAGGAAGTTTAAAAATACTTTCTTAGAAACCTCTGCAAAAGATAATCTTTTGTAGCACAAATGCCTTTTTTCTGCAACTCATACTCTGCCTGTTCAAACTTGTACTAGTTCGTCTCTTTGAATCATCTGCCCTTACATTGAAAATATTGGTTCACTTGTTTTTTTGGTAGAGCAACAGGGAGCTGTAATATGTGGCTCGATTGTTGACAACTTTTTTTCTCTATATAGGATAAGATGCCAGAAGTTCGGCAGAGTTCATTTGCATTGCTTGGTGACTTAACAAAAGCCTGTTTTCAACATGTTAAACCCTGTATAGGTTAGTAAAGTTTGGTAGATGTAGATACATAAAAGTCAGGATTGTGCATATAAAGTTATGTTGATTTTGTACCTGACTTGTACAACAATAAGATTTATTTATTAATAGTTATTCTTTTTCAGGTGATTTTATGCCAATATTGGGCCAAAATTTGATACCAGAGTTCATCTCTGTCTGTAACAATGCAACCTGGGCCATTGGAGAGATTTCCATTCAACTGGGTATGTGAATTAGACACAATGTTGCCACTCTGCAGTTGGCGATACCAATGCCTTTACAATTGAAATCCCTGAACTAAATTAGTGAACTGCCTTAATGTAGAATGCTTCATTTGTGTTTTACTTGTAAGTTCTTCTCATACAATCATGTAGTGGTTGTTTCTTTGAACTACAAAGACAAAACAAATGCCTTACATTTTACAATCTTAATTTTGAAACCAAAAAGTGAGATGGTTTACTAAATTGTTAAGTTTGGAAGACCTGATGCTCCTCTTTTTGATATTCCAAGAAATCATGAGACTAGTGTGTTATCAATTCTGAATTAAGTACAATGTATTTGGAGTTTTGATTTTTAGTTCATCACCCAATATTGGTTCACAGGAACTGAGATGTGTCAATATGCTCCACTGGTGCTGACACAGTTGATTGAAATCATAAAACGACCCAACACTCCAAAGACGCTGCTTGAGAACACAGGTTAGAGACTTGCTACTGGAGCAACACCTTTTCTTACATGAACCATGCTAAATGTCTCACTGTAAACACTTGATACCGGTTGTTACACCATTTAACCATTTTAAGGCCAGTTACCTGCAGTCTCATCTTGGGTAGTACACACACTGCAATAGTTAAGTTTGTTTTGCACAAAGGCTGGTGAGAGCAGCGATGACAGAGCACAATTCTGGGATCACCAACCTGCTTTTTCAAGAAGTTTATGTGTGAGCGAAGTCCCCTTGAGATTTAAATGTTTGTAAGGTTCTACATTTGTACCACCAACATTCACAGACAGTGTAAGAGTTTAAGAAAGCCATTAACCCTTCAGGTGGCAGACAGAGACATGATTGCCATATAAGTTATAATAATGAACCAACATAAGCAGGAATTTACAAACGTTTTGAAAGTGAAAGTCCTTTGACAATAAATGTTTCATGTCTAGTTACCATTATCCATTCTCACTAGTGAAAGGGGGAGAGAAAATAGAACACTTAATATGTGTGTGTGTGTGTGTGCGTGTATGTGTGTGATCAGCCCAGATTGGACCTCCGAAAAAAAATTCCTAGCTTAACAATCTTGTGCATTACTGATCCCCCTTCCAAACATTATAATCTACAACCTATTCTGAACCCTAAAAAGCTTTTTTTTTGGGTGTGTGTGTGTGTGTATGGGGGGGGGGGGTCATATTGAACCCCAAGCTCTTAGTTTTTGAATCTCAAGTTTGTGCCCCCAATGCACGAATGGCCATCATCTGTGATTTTTGACATTTGAGGTTTTGGTTAATTTTAAGATATATTAGCAAACGCTTTTGGCAATTGGTCAAACAGGGGCGGGTGGATTGACCCACTTCCTCTCAAGTATTAACGTTTGCCAAAAGAGCTGTAGGGTTAAGGATGTATGCCATTCCTGATCAATGCAGTAGTTAATCAGAACACACTGACCACTTGCTGACTGTGAGTGTACTACATCCTTGTTTAGCACTTGTCACGCTGATGTTGCAGCTGACACTGTATGTGTGTGGTGTGTGTGAGTTAAAGAAATAAAGTTAACTGTGTTTTTGGATTTGTTTTTATGGTTGAAAGTGACATGTTGTATAACAACTCATTGTTGTCAGTGAAAACACTTGTCTGTCTGTGGGTGTAGTTGACCTTTTTTCGATACATTGAATAGCTTTGGCTGGGCAAGGTTAATTCTTCGGTATTTGTACTGTACAAAGACCTGGATTTGCGTGTGCAATGCATTGCTCGTCAAATTTACGCGGGCCTCATCCCAAGCTCTAGCTGCCCTGCAAGTGTCTGATGCTTCGAGAGCTTTTAACTTTATTAGACAAATTAAATTAGCTACAATTTTACAACTTATTTTGGTGAAAATTTGATGCCAAAGTAATTAAAAAAAACGTTGTAATGCATGGACTGCCGATTAAAATGTCTGCGCACTCTGATTGGCTACTGGCGGCAGAGCTGTGAAATCGAGACCATCTGGATAGGGTTACTAGCTACTGGATTGCAGTGATAACCACTGGTGCTTCCATCGTCATCGGGGAACTGGCAAGTTATGGGCTGCCTCCTTTTTCTTAGCCTCAAGGCAACAATGAAACCATTAACATCTTGAAAACGTCCTTTTATGCATACCGGTGTATTTTTTTTAGCACAGAGGCAAAACACACTTTTCTTTGGAATTTAGTTTAAGCTGTTGACTATTCAAAGCATAAAATAAATATTGACTTTGCAGATTGAAAAAAGAAATACAATGGATCTGTGCACTGGCCCTGAAAGAATCACTGAATATGCTTTTCGCTTAAGAAGGCAGTACAGTTCAAAGCGAGGAATGCCTTACCCAGTTAAAGACTACTGAGTCACACACATCTTCCTTGTTAATCTAATTTCCTGACCAACAAACACATTTTCAGTTTACTAACCAAATGAATTTTATTTAAGCCTGTACCAAAACTTAAAAGGTATATATACATTGTGACCATAGGGATCGTTAAATGTAAGTTGTACAAGTCATTGTAATTGAAACCGTTTGATGGTGTTGCGGTTGTGTGTATGATTTCTCACTGCATGACTTTCCATTTCTTTTTTTTCTGTTAATTAACGTGTGCTAGCCATCACAATTGGTCGTCTGGGTCTTGTTTGCCCTCAAGAAGTGGCCCCTTTGTTACAGCAGTTTATTCGACCGTGGTGTGTATTGTTTGTTTTCTTTTATTTCTGTTGTGCTTTGTTTGATCTTGTGTATATAATGTGCATTGGCTGTTGCGTTGTACATAGTAATGTTGCTCAACTGTGCTTAATAATATGGAACTAACACAACTGACAGATCCATACATACACATTCAACAGATTGTTTTGTAGCAGTTGATTTGTAAGGAATTCTGAATAGGAAGTGATGGACTGTGTTATTTTAAGTAGCACTGAACTGAAGGCAAACTGAAAGCCGAGTTAGGCTGTTTTGGACATTGTATTTCAAGTCGAATTTAACTGAAGCCGTTAAACTTCCGAGCAAATGTTCTTCTAAAACCGGTTGAGTTTATTTGTTGCAAATGATTTGCCATGAATTTTCTTTGTTGGAAACGCACTATTCAGATTTCCATAATTCTATTTGAACGTGGATTTAGAGTCACACCGGTGTAATGGTTTCAGTTAAATTCGACTGAAACTGAAGTTCAGTGTTTAAAACAGGCCTTATACGCTACGGTTGTCATATCTGTTCGGCAAACACAATACAAAATCATGTTGCATAAATCTTTCTACAACACAAATACAGTGAAGGTAGATACACTCATGTTTTTTCTTATGATTTGGCATCATGTTTCAAATCTGACAGTTGCAGCAAAACGATGTTGTCTGCCGAGACCATGACTTAAACAAGCTTTCAGAATCACTCATATTTCCAAAACAAAAGAAAACGTCCAATGCCAATATCATCACAAACTGCATGTGTCCAGTCATATCCCGTGAGTGACTCGAAGCTTGTTAGTACAGGTCGAGATGGGTGCAGCAGATGTGTCATCTATATTCAGCGTTTGGATTAATACAAAGGAGACGAGTACTCCCTCATTAGTAATAATTGCAATAGGAAAACTATCAGCACTGTTGGAAAGAGCAAAATAAAATTCACAAGAATAACTGTTTTAGCTGGCATATTTATTCAATGTTTCCAGAACTCTGGTTATCTGCGCTGGTTTGGGTAACCATGCAAAGTGCATGTTAAACTAGCATTTTACCGTATTTTCAAAACAGATCCAACTCGATTGTACCGATACTGTACTGATATCTGTAAGGAAAATATTGATGTTGATAAACTCGGTGCGAGTAAAAGGGTCTGCTTTCTTTTATATTTTGTCAAATGGAGTTTCGGGAAATTAGTCCTCGGTTCAGTTTGAAGAAATGATGTAAAGTGTTGCGAAGTTTCCTTGTTTCACTTCGACATTGCCCCCGTGAACATTGCTTTTCTGACTGGTGAATGTAACAACATATATGAAGCAGAAATAGGGACATTAGGCTTTTAAAGGATGCGTATTTTTAGTAGGAGTTTTGTTGAAACCTAGAAAGGTACTTCCGGACCTATTGTGTACTGACACACTCCATGGCGGGTCTCGAAATTAAAAATAAGGTAATAAATATGTTTCCCTTGATCATAGCTAATTATTTAGTGTAACTTACTAAAATAAGCAAAAACAAACATCAAAGTTGCATGTATTGTGTTACTGTTTAGTTAGTACTTCTGACGTAGGCGGGGCTGGTGTGATGTACGTCTCTTTATGTACTTCAGGTGTACTTCGCTACGTAATATCAGGGACAATGAAGAGAAGGACTCTGCTTTCCGCGGGATTTGTAACTTGATTGGAACTAATCCTGGTGGAGTTGTTCAGGTTGGTGAGCTAAAACTGTGTACCATTGTAACCTAGTACTGCACACACTGATCTTAGCCACACACTACCCCCCAGATCACTTCTCACACTCCTCCCCTCACCACGCCCCTCATTGCCCCCAACACTGCCCTTTTTAGTACCAAAGTTATTACAAACGCACAGTAGCACAATTTGGCCCAAGCCTTTAATCCTCGGCCGCAAACCCGCCATACGAGGTACTGCTTAATTCTCCTAAACTGACTCTATTGTTTCCTTGTATTGTAAACAGGTTGAAATAATTTTGTTTTTCATCTTAGATAAATTGCTGTGTATGATCAGTTGTTTTATTTTCATTACCAAAAAAACGATTCTGTATCGATGTTATAAAGAGAATTTACGTACTGATAGACTGGCTGGGCCTGAGTCTCTAAAAAAATTCTTTAACTTGCAGGATTTCATTTTCTTCTGTGACGCTGTGGCTTCGTGGTCAAATCCAAGTCCAGATTTGAAGGACATGTTTTACAAGGTAATGATTGGACACATTTCTCTCGCAAACTGTCACTGACAACTTATTGTTTCTTCGTGTCTCTTAAACAGAACCACAAGAATAGGGATTCATAATTTTGTTCTGGTAGTAAGGGAAAGAAACGGTCTTCTCGCTTTTCTTGAGTTTCATGTTATGAAGGACAAAAGTTGTTCGTTAAATTGCAAATTTGATAAACAAGTTCCATTTTGGCCAAAGACATTACATGTGTGCTTTATTTTTGGAGAGGTGATTCAGTTTGATAAGCAGAAAAATCTATATTCTCAAAATCTTAGCTGTTCTATTTCAGTTGATTTTCGGGTCTTGTAAGCAAAATAAAACGACATTCAAAACTTTGTCGTTTCTTTGTCAATACGCTAGCAAATGACAAAACAGCATTTTTGAAGTTTTCCCGTCCTGTTGTTCAAGAGCTGATTAACATGATGGCATTAGCTGAAATCGTATTCAACTGGCTCAGGTTAGAGGGGAGAGGGGTTGCAGATAAGGAGTTTAAGGAGAGTGTTCCAGTTTCCCACTTCCCCTTGTCGGGCGCTCATATGCTCCCACTTAGGTTTTACAGTGTTGAGTTATATTAAAAGTTGTATTGAGAAAATCCACTGTTTGTACAGATCCTTCACGGCTTCAAGAACCAAGTAGGAGATGATAATTGGAAGACGTTTGCTGGTCAGTTTCCCCAACCACTCAGAGAGAGGCTCGAGAGCCATTACGGTGTGTGAAGCAGATGAGAGACGAACCAGAGGGTAGGTAAAGTGCACCAGTATCCTGTCTTTCTGTGTACCTGTCTACCTATCTGTTTACGTGTGTCTGTGGCAGTACGGGGTGTGAAGCAGATGAAAGACGGACCAGAGGTTAGGTGGAGTCAAGCACAGTCTGTCTTCTTTGTGTCTGTTCCCATCTATATTTTATGGAAGTGACAAATACCACTCGTGCCTTGAACTCGTTGTGTTTCACTTTCGTTAGTTACCCACATTTTTCTTTGATTCTTCTCGATCGGTGGTTTTTCTTATACAAATGTCGTAATGTACAATTACTATAAAAGTAAGTGTTCTTTTCAGTTCTACAGGCAACTGCAAATAAATGCTGTCTTTATTTTGAATGCTTATTCGTGGTGCCTCATCAGGACAACGTGTCCGTTCGCCAGCCCCTCGTCCAGTTGAACTGTATATCATGTTATGGTTGGTTTAAGGCAGGATTAAAGGTTATGTGGTGTTTACATGATATCGAAATGAATTTCATTCTGGTACGATACACACTTTTTTATTCAACGTTTACGTAGACGCGTTCTCATTCTGGAATGAAAGTGCGGTGAAAATATCGGCGGATCGAAAATATGAGTCAGCTGGTTTGCCCAACCAATTCACTTGCCTAATTCCGGACTGGAATGAGTTCGAACGTTCTTTAACATGATACTTGTGAAAGGTGCGGCCAGTTTTCCTTGCGGAATGAACATTTCGATCCTGTGCCCTTACCGGGATGAACTCATTCGGAAATAATTCGTACGAAAATAAGATTTTAGGAGATGTCATTCAAACGAATATAGAGACCAAGTATGGAACCGGAATGAAGTCGTACCGGAATGAAACTTGATAAGGTGTCATGTAAACATCACTTTAAATTTTAAAAAAAGTAAATAAAACTTAACTTGTCTTTCAGGTTGGGGTGATTCCAAGGCTGCTGGCCATTAGTCCCAAGACCAGCACCACATGTAGTGCATGAGACCCGTGCGTGTCTTTTCGTCACCGTGCCGTCCTATCAGTAAAGCCCAGTATCGTGTTGTGTGACCGTCCCGTGACGAGTACCGTATCATCGTAATACCTAGTACTGCTACGTTGCAGTGTAATCGGGGGAGGGCGGGGGGACGGGCGGGTAAGTAAGTTACTCTAAATTTGCGTCCTCACAATTTCGAATCTAGTCTCCATATAAGGTAATAAGTAATCAGAAATATGATTAAGGCATGTCTGTTATGCCTGTGGAGTTGGTGGGGATGCATGTAATGTAGTGTTATGTCATGTCGTCTTTGTTGATGATTGTGATATGATGTGAAGTGTTTTTGCCTCGACTAGCAAGTCATGCGCGCAAGCTGCCAAGGAGCCTGTTTAATTGTCTTCTCTCACTCCTGACGGGTCGGGTGTCTGTCTAACTCAATGTTAGCAATTTGTCTTTTCTTAGCTCTTTTTTGTCATTCCAATCTGTCTATCTTCGGTTAGCTGTTTGTCTATCTCACTGCCTTAGTTCTTAAGTTTTGTCAGGCCAGACCAATTTAATTTTCAGTAACACAGTTTTTTTTTCCTGTCAGTCGAAAAAAAAACGAAAACAAAAAAAAGCGTATGTTTTTTCTTTGGGCTGTGGCATTCTTACACATCCCTTTGTGATCGAAATAATATTGAAATAAAAATATACAAGGAATCGGAATAACCCTTTTGTATAAGTTGCAAAAATCAAAATGTATAAATAATTCATTTAACAACTGTCTTCAGCCCTTTGCTGTCATTCTTTCGCGGAGCTTTGATCGGTAGTTCAGATACTTTTTAAAAAAGAAAAATTTCACAGTTGTTGTTTTTTTCGGCTTTTTATCAAAACTGCTCGGTTGAATCCGTGCTACCGAAAATTAATATGATCCGTCCTCCGGTCTTTTAACTGCACTAGGTCAATCTAGTTGTTCCCTGTGTATGTTTGTGTGTCTCTCTTCCAAGCCACCTGTCTGGCGGTTTGTTTAACTATTTATCTGTAGTTTTTTTCTACTTTCCCTTTGGCTCCTTGTGTTTGCTTTTGCTGTGTTTGACTTGGAGGCATTATAGTAATTTGAAGAACATTGTCATCTGTGTCTAACGCTGCTGAGCTAATTGTTCGCTTAATGAGACGTTACAAATGTCTGTAGCGTAATAACTAATTGTTTGAAATAGTCCGCCCCTGTGTAGGAAGAAGTGGACTTTCAGCTGTAACAAAAATGTTAACAATAATTTTAGACCTTAAATGTCGTGGCTTTCATCAAAATATCCTTATTAACGGGCCTTATCAAAGTTCTGCCGTGTAGAATACTTTGATGAAAATTGGTGTCTACGAACTTCCTTTTAATTCAATAGTTGTGCTGATAAATTTGTCAGGCTGAGGGAGTTTTGCAGTCTATCGAATTTAAGTCGTTTGATTCTTACAGTAATTTCCTACCTCAAAGTAAAAACTGCCCACTTTTCTGCAACTTCCTTGAAAAACGAACATTTTCCCATTGTCGTAACTGCTGAAAACTTTCCTTCATTAACGCCTTTTCTTTCTTTTTTTCCAATTATTTTAGTGGATATTTGTTGTATGGCATGCGCATTTAGTTGAACCCAACTATGTATGCAGCTATTGTTTAACTGTTTTCAGTGTTTTCACTGCACAGTTGTGCCATGCAAAAACGTTTGTAGTCATTCTAGCAGGGCTAGATCTACTATATTTGAGGATTGAAGAAAGACAGTTTTGCTGGTTCGAAATTGTCTGTCTTAGTTGGTGAAATGCTAATGCCATGACAACTCCAAGTATTTAAGACTAACAGCGCCGTTAATTTCAACCAGACTATAGAAATTGTATAAGAAATAGCTAAGTTTATTAATTTCTTTTTTTTCTTTCTTTTTCTTTTTTCTTTTTTTTCTTTCTTTTTCTTTTTTCTTTTTTTTTTTTGTGGGGAGATGGGGAGGGAATGATTTTATGCAATAGGTTTTAAAAAATTTGTAGCTAGTTTTTTTGGGTTTTTTTTTTGTGCAGTCGCGGATTTCGGCTATAGAAATCATTTCATTGCTGGAAATCACGAGGTTGTTATTACTGTGGACTCTGTAGCTTATTAGTTTCGTTTTTTTTTATAAGATGAAATATATTGCCGTGTTAGTTCATATATATTCTGAGGAATATTTTTGAGCAAGGCTAAATATTGCCTAAATTTTAGTATTGACCATATATGTTATTTGAAGTGAGTAATAGAATAATGTTGGAATTAAGTTGACTCGTAATGACAAACTACCAGGTGATATGGTGATGTTGTTTAATTCATGAAATGAATTGCAATCTGAACTAAGTCACTTTTTAATCATTTTGTTTTCGTTTCAGTCTTGTAGACTGATAGAAGTATCACGTTGCCAATTAAGGATTTCGTCTGGCCTGTACAATTTAGTTTTGCTTTGGGAGATGATAATGTATTCACATAAGTTCCTATTTGAAATTTACGGTTTGATCAATAGAGGTTGATGTGGGGTTTTTCACCTCGGGATTGGGTGTGGAGATTAGATCGTACGTGGTCTGCAAATCTTGACGTGTTATCCAACTTTGCGTCATTTGTACGCCTGAACTCACACCCCGACTCTAGGCGTTTGATCTGAATAGGTAAAATCAATCTAAAGCCTAAAATGTGTTTTGCAGTAGTATGACAGGTCTACGATTTCGGCATTGAGGATACTACAGTAAACTAGGTTAGTTCTTATTCAATTTTGGGTTCGGCCTTCAGTCAGGCTCTCTCACGATTGGTAGCGCTTGGCAGCTGACTGAAGGCTGAGCGCAGTGTAGTCTGGGATATTTTTGTCTACTAACGCGTTTGATAGCATTCTCTGTATTGACATTACAATTCTTTGCAGTGAATCGAGTGATTCATGAACCCTAGATCTCCCTAACACATGGGGTCTTGGTCAGCAAGAGTGTAGAGCTTTCTCTTGCTGACTTTGAAGCTACAAGTTCATTTCCGATACAAGTTTGCTTGAAGACGTTTATATTACTATCATTCTATCTTTTTTTCATTTTTTTAAAGAACAACTAAATGCTTTTATTCAGTTTAAGTTTCGTATCAAATTCGTATGGCACTGCTTATGCGAAAGAAGTGTTTGCTGCAAATGATACTATAAATTGAGAAGATTTTGATTTAGTAGCTCGTTTTACTTTTGAATCCCCTGATTCACGGGTAAAGGTCCTGGAACAATGCTTTTATTTTTTTGAAAATTCTTAAGTTTGAGATTTCTTTACGACCCTTCGTCAGACTAAGTATCTTGAACTCGGTACTAAACTTCGAACCTTCTCACTGGATAGAAAATCCTAAATTTATATATTGTACAATGATTTGCAGCGATTGTTTGATATAGTCATTGTAATCAGTGGCACCTGCTTACGAAACTGGACTATTGCTTTGGTGAAGGGCCGCAAAGATTCTACTACTAGCTTTGAAATCGGTGGTGTCGTGTACCAAGATGCGGCTCATTTATAATATAATATGTTCTTTAAGGTGCAGTCCAAGTAATCTAAATTGCGTTATATGCTAAAAGCAAGCTTGTATCGGGGTTGAACTTGCGCACTCGTTTTACTTTATTAATATTTTGGTCTTCCAAAACGCGAGCTGTAATAATGCGCGAAAACATAGCTGGCCTGTGTTTTGTAATTCGTGAAAATCGTACGTACCGTGGAGTTCGACAGTCACGTTTGATATAATTATTTTGTATTAGTCACGTGCGTACGTCGCCAAGTCCAAGTATTTCTCGTTTTGTAAGAAGTACTAAATTTGTCTTATTTAATAGAAGAAATATAAATTTAAATGAGAATTTTCCATCACGTCAGTGAAAGAGTATATATGTTGAATAAAATGTGTTCTAAAGCTATGTTGTTGATTAGGTGTTTGTGAGAGATCTGCGATACTGAAACCCCAAAAGGTATATGTTACGGGTTACGATCAATAATTGGTATAATAATTGGCCCAACTTTCCCGATTTGGGTAAAAATACCATCTTTATTTGCCATTTCGTTTCTACATTATGAGTTGTATTTCAGATGAATCAGGGCTTATCATTAACCCCACTCCTGTCTTGCTATGTTCCATGCCAAATATAGATTTCTCGTTAAGCAGATAACAGACTTCTTCATTTTGGCCTTCAGTGCAGAAAAGAAACATTGGAATGCCCATGAACCCGAGTGGGGCGAATTGTGTTTTGTTTTGATTTAAATTTTTATCCCCTCCTCTGCTCCTATTAAACTTCTCATTTTGAATCTGGTGAATGACGTAATATGCATTTTTCTTGTTTTTCTGAATTTTTTTCCTAAAAGTGAGGCAATACGAGCAACATTTTTGCCCAACTTGTATCGCAAAACTGTTGCATTGTAAGTTGGTGTGTTCTGTTGCGCGTATTACCACGTACTTGGCAAACTTGTCGCGTAACAAAACTCGTAGCAGGTTGTGTTCCTGCTTCCCAATCCTCTCATCTGATTGGTCAGTCAGATACAAGCGCGAGCACCGAAGCACGAACGGTAAACAAACACGATATCTGTTGCAGGCAGTTGCTCTCTCATTTTTGTTGCTGTTGTACGTGGTAATACGCGCAACAGCACACTCCAACTTGCAATGCAACAACGTTGCGCTACAAGTTGGGCAAAAATGTTGCTCGTTTTACTTCACCTTAATCGGTTTTTGTTTGTTTTATATATTTTAGACCCGATCTGCTGGAATAGTTTTTTTAAAAAAACAAAGTTGACTACAACTGGCATGAAAAAAATACCTCCTCCCCAATTTTTCGTTTCTACGGGTATATGTCGAGTTTAGTGTTCATTTCAAGACATTTATAAAATTAGAAAGGGTCTAATAAACTTATTAGGAAACATTTTTATGTATTAAAGTTTTGTTTTACAATCAACATGTTTCCATCGCAGCCAATTTCTGAGTGACGTGCCAGGAAAGTTATTCTTGGATTTTTTTTTATCTGAATTTCTTGTGTTAAATTGTAGTATTTTTCTGAATTGTAGTTTTTAACGAATTTTTAAATTAGTAAAATTTGCCACGTACACAAACTAAAACCTGACTGAATACACAACATTTTATGAAAACAAGGTCAGATTTCTGTATAAATTGTTTTGTAGATTTTCTTTAAGTTCTTCTTTTTGAAAATACATATTTTCATCTTGCTTGATCGTACAAATTTTTAACTACTCCCCAATCATGAAATATTTAAGTTCAGTTCTTTGTAGCATATATTTCGTACTTTCGACTGGATACTCGTGAGGAATACACTTCATATTTCCCAGGTGCAAGTCGAGGCATAGAAAACGACTCGTAATCGCTTGGGGATCGCGAAGGTTTCGAGTACACTCCAGAATCAGTCGATCGTCGCGAAGGCATATTGACCGCTTCATAGTCGCTGTTCGGCCTGCATTGTGAGGAGAACGTCCCAGAATCGACGGGCTTGCGATAGGGTATTGAGAACGCCTCGTAGTCGGTGGAGGAGACTTCAGGAATTTCTCTCAGGGTGGACTCGCGGGGTCGCCTCCAGTGAGAGAGTAGCCGCTGATATGGATGACTGTCGTGCCTCTCGAACGCGGGCTCATTCTGTTGGATCTGTGGGCCTTCCGGATTTTCTCTTCCCACTTCTAGCTGTGCAACTACAGATAATAACTATAAGTTAGTACTGCTAATGAAAGTGCTGCGAGTTACTAACTACAAAGGTCAAAAAGTAACAAGCAAGATGCTTTCATCGGTCATCGGTCATTCCACCCGGCACATTTGCTTTGATTTTTGCAAAGTTCGCAGGCTGACTTCTTGGTGTTGTTTCAATCCAAGGAAATAAACAGGAAAGGAAAGTAAACATTTGTTGTTGTCTTTGTTTCTCGAGTCCCCATTCCCGTCCGACAAAGCTTATACTTATTCTATTTTATATCTATCTGTCTATCGAGCAAATGCATTGGTGTAAACAAAGATGGGCTCTTACGAGCCACGGCTCAATCGAACACGGCGAGGCCATTTGCAATGGACTGACAAAGTTTACATTTGTTCTAATTCCAGTATATTGGGCACATGCATTGATGGAAACAAAGATTGGCTCTTTTAATACTCACGGCTCAATCGAACGAACAGATACACAAACAGCAAAACTAACTGCAATCGGACTGGAAATGATTACTTTTATTGAATATTCTATTGCCCGTCTAATGGGCACATGCATTGATGTAAACAAATATGGGCTCTTTTACTCACAGTTCAATAAAACGTACAAATACTCAAAGAGCGAAGCCACTTACAATCGACTGACAAAGTAGACATATATTGAGCAATTTAATGCCCACTTATTATCAATAATGCGCACATGCAATGAGGTAAAGAAAGATTAGCTCAAATTTAATCACGGCTCTAACAAAAACAGCGAAGCCATTAGCAATCGACTTCTGCCCAATCGCGCTCCAATTTTTCTTAGATTTGAATGCTGAGTGCGGACACTTCCTCTGGTACTCAAGGGACATTTGAGCACACTGAAATATCTGTTTTCAAAACTGCAAAGTAAATCTGTATTTCAGATCTCTGCCGGTATATTCAACTAACGAGTTTTTAAAACGACTGAGCTGGTGATTGAGAGTCACTGCTGTGTTGGCCATCCGGCTGTGCAAAGATGTACAATTACATGAGATACGACATCCACCAACAAAATGCGACACTTCCTTTTAAGATCAAGGAAAATACCATTATAAATTCGAAATAAGGTGCAAAGAAACGTTGCAGAAAGTCCCCTTCTAGGGCTCGTCAGATCTACGATCTCACCGCCGCGAAACGTGGCACTATGCATGAGTTCGAAGGTCAAAATCAACAGGATACGTACGTATGTATACGCACCAGACAAATCTCAAAATTTGCTGGCATTCGAGTGAGGCCACATGGAGACCGTCTTAATAATAACAATAATAATGATAATGATAATAATAATAATAATAATAATAATAACAATAATAATAATAATTGTAATAATGATAAAGATAGTGATAACAATAATAACATTAACACAAATAAATAAATAATAACGATAAAGATAATTTTATTAATAACAACATCATATTTGCGTATCATCACGGGAAGTAAGTTTGATAAGGTTCTACTTTAGATAAAAAGTGTATTACAAATCACAATGAAGATAACAAAACAAGACAAGGATGAGTAGTAAGAGCCGGGAGAGGCACAGAAGGAGGAGGATTGGACGGTAGGGCCCTAAGTTGAAGTCTCGAAGATAATTCTACTTTATTAATCGGCACAGTAAACATTGGCCTTGTTTTTAACGTGTTGATGCAGTAAAATGATTGGCACAGTCTTGCAGTGGGTGGGGAGAAGTCCACCCTTCGACCTCCTCCCCTCTGCCAGATCTAGAGTTGATAACAGATGACAAAGCTTTAAAACACGTTTACCTTCTTTCTGTGTTTTTTCTGCATTTGTGTACACTGGCTCATGTAACTCGTTGCGAAATTCAAAGGATGAGGTGTTCAGTTCTTTTAAAACTAAATCCTGTTTGGCTCTCAATTGCTCCGTACGTCGCGCCTTTCTCCACTTACAAAGCACAACTGACAGGCATATGATCACTGGTATAAACGCAATACAAGGTGCAGCAACTGCCACGAAAAGGAATTTATCTGCATACAGTGAAAGGGGAAAATGGTTTAGTGAATTCGCCTTATATTTGGTAACTAATTGGGTCACTTTATGTGTGGTTACGAAAACAAATGAACTGCGTGATTATCATAACGCTCTTAAACTAACAAAGTGCGATGAAACTGACTCAAAATTCGCGAAACAGGGCCGAATACCTTTAACCTGCAGAGAAAAAAAAATCAGCTATTTATAAACAGTTCATCTACATCTACTTCTACCTGGAAAGGCACGCCCTCTAAAAGAGTTTACAACAATCTTTGATTGCTCAAGGCAGAATGAATAGGGACATTATATAAAATGGAAACAAGAAGCTGATTGGTTATTCATAGAACAGTTTCATATTACGCCTCATTGGTCAGGGACAAAAATATCTGTGTCCAATGACTGTTGCCATAGCAACAGTTCTTAATTAAAAGTTTATTGTTGTCATGGAAAGTAATTAGCAAGGTTAAAGCTGCTTACATGCCAAATGGCCAGCTTTAATCTGCAACCACTTCGAAAATCTTAGGGGGGAGGGGGTTCAATTGCGTTGGCGTTTCTCAAAAAGGCCCAAACTTTTAAGGGTTGACTGGTTGACCAGAATAAATAGGAGCTCGAGTCAAGTTGATTCAGTTTGTTCACTTCTTTAGTTGTTTTAGTGAAAAAGCTTCAGAAACTTTAATTTTGTTTCACATTTCAGCTCTTGGCAGCAGTTTGGGAGCGAAGGATAATTTTGTTTGGTGAACTTATAACGGAAGCGAAAAAAAATGATATTGGTAATTTGTGTAAGTTCAAAGTTTGTACAATTGGGTGGCAATAACTTGGAAGAGATAAATTCATTCAGCTGCAGCAATTATCCCAGGGGTTTGCCACTTCGGCTTGTGCCATCTTTTATACTTACTTGAGGGCATTGCAAAATCCGAGACTGTTACTTTGTGCACGACATGTCCGGCCAGGCTGCTTGCGTTGCAAACGTATTCCCCAAAATCCTGTTCCGTCTTGACTTGTATAACAACCATGATGCCATTCGGTGTAATATTGCCCGTGGTTTCAAGCAGTTTTCTGGATTTGGACCAAGTGTATGTTATTGGGTAATAGTTTGTCGCATAGCAAGACAATGCAGCTGTGTGGCCCAATTTGGTAAAGACAGAAGACGTGGAAAGCTGTTCGTCAATTTGTGGTGTTCCTATAAACCACGAAAAAAAAGATAAACTATTTCACATAACTAGTTGAGAGCGTGCTGCTTGGGCAAATTAACAATTCAGGGCACATTTCCTCAAAAACAGATCGTGACTAATCCATGATTATAATTTCAACCACCTTTGGGTTATTTTTTTTCTCATGATTAACCTGGACAGCAAATTATGTATTTAAGTTTACAAGATTTAAGCCTGTCAATATTTCAGTTCTATAAATTCACTGAGATTTCGAAGCCCTGCTTAAAGCTAAAAAAAATCGCTGTAAAAGTCTAAAAAAACCGCTTGTAATCTTCAAGAACTTACAACATAAAACGTTCAACTAGCAGCTTACAAGTAGCGCATTCACAAACTGATCCCAAAGTTTACTGCAAAATGCTCTTTCTTTCCTCCCCTGCATGTTTACTGCAAAATACTTTCTCTTTCCTCCCCTGCAAGTGTCATTTGTCTTCTTACCTATAACTGAAACCTTTGTTACAGAGCTTCCCCTTTCACGTTCATTATCAGCAAAACATTCATAATTCCCGCTATCAGCGAGTTGTGCATTTTCAATAAACATTGTCGTGTGTCCCTCCTTAAATTCCGCGTTAGGAATGTCGATTTGGTTGTCTTTTTTCCAAGAGTACGTTGGGTTGGGGACTCCGGTTGCGTGACAGGAAAGTGTGAGATCGTGACCATTGGGGATAACCGTTACTTTGGGAAGACCTTGTTCCATTACTATCGGCGCTTCTGTTAGAAGATCATACTTAAAAAGAGAACTCAAACAAAAAAAATATTGAGGTGTACAAATGAACTGTTTTCATTAATGGATTAATCAGATCTCATTAACTAAGTCAGAGTATTTGTAGATTTTCTTGGAAATAACATATAGAAGAAAAAACGTCACCTTAAGAAAAACCAAGCGTGTACTTTTTAACCTGAATGCACATATTCTCAGTGTTCCTTGTAGCACCGACGATTTGGTAACTTTATATGTTTCTCTTAAATATCTAATATTTTGCCCGAGCATATTAGGGGGGCTTGGAACCGCTTTTTGAATTTCCTCCTTGCTCGATCAGAATCCTTGCGTTATAAAATTTTGAAGCTGGGTGCTTTCCTATTGCGGAGTCTCATCTGCATGCTATTCAAATGCTTTTTCTTGTATGCTCCTAAACACGCAAAAAGTAGTCTATTCATTACCTCTTGGGGTTTCTCCCAACACTTCCACTCGCAGGCAAGGGCCCCCAACATAGCTTTCTGGAATGAATCGTACAAATCTTGCCACAGGTGGAGCAACAAGTTCGTTTGTCACAGTGGAATTTTGGTCTTTATTTCCAGTAAACAGCTTCAAACAACAGTTATACGGTTAGATAAACTTTGGTACACGTTAACAAGGTAGGGAACCGATCAACTATTCCAACAATATCACTTAACCCTCGGAGACCAAGCTATTTTAACTAACATTTAAGCCCGGGGGGGGGAGGGGTCAATTGAACCCCCCATGATTTTCCAAGTGTTTGTACGTAAAAGATTGAGCTTCGGCACGTAAGCAGCCTTGGCCTAGCTAATTAGTTTCCATAACAACAATCAATTTTTAAATAAGAACTGCTGCTATGGCAACGGTTGTTTCATAGCTTGGCCGCCATCTTGGCCGCCATCTTTGATTTTTCAAAATTTTATTTTGGAGGAATTTGCAGCAAATTTGTTAGAACTCAATAGAAACGTGTATTAACAGCCTAAAATAGGTAAATAATTAAAAATAAAATGTACTTTACTTAAATAATTTAGCATAAAATATAAGTAAGGACGTCATTTAATTAGGTCAAAATGTGTGTTCATGATCGGACTACAGGTA
>JAOBYE010178886.1:0-17875 GCA_025403585.1 Parazoanthus swiftii
AAACACTTATTTCACGAGTCACGACAGAAATTTCATTCACAGTTCACGGCAATTGTTTTCCTCCATTCACGATTCACAGCAATTAAAAATTATTATTCACGAGTCACGGGAAAACCCCTTTCCGACCCTCTTGTAAGCAAAGGAACGTTCATAATTTATCTAGAGGGGAGGGGGGGTATGGCGATTTTGAGGGGGCCATATTATTTTCAAAACCAGTTATGGCGGGCCAAGGAAAGTTTTCAAAATTAATAAAACTTGAAAGGGGGGGGGGTCTACCAAAAATTTCTAGGTACTAAAGTTTTGGATTCATGAATTTTGTTTACCATTGGGCAGATATTGTTTTTGTTTCTGAAATGTTAGGTGTTCTACAAGGTTCGAGACGAGTATCTCGGGAACAGCATACCTGCTAGAAAAATCTGTAGTTTCTTCTGCTGTGTTAAGTTTATGTCTGTTTGAAAGGCCTGCATGGCTAACAATTATGCAATGGTTTGATGATGACCTGGGCACTGATGTTTAATGATGCATTCACACTAAATGCTAAAAATGTGGCAGAATATAAATAATGACATTCAAAACATTCTCATAACTCACTTTGTATGATCTCCTAAAAATGGGGGAAGGGGTAACAATTATGCCAATAGTTTTAGATCATGGCACGGAAGTCATTGAGAAGTTATTAGATATTTTAAAATGATCGTATTTACACATTTTTAGACAAGAAGTAAGGAGCGGAGGTGGGAATAAAAAGAAAATTCAGCCTCCCTCAGGTTCATTTCAAATGTTCACAAGCTTTTTAATGTTTCTTTACTGTGTTGACAGTTAAAATAACGAAGTCTGTTATCTCCTTAACTGGGAAATCATTCTGTTTTTATTAATGAAAATCACAAGGCAGAAATGAAGATTAATATGATAAACCCTGATTCATCTAAAATAAAACTCACAAATAAATTAAAAGTAATGTAGATATAATTGGCAATAAAATTTATCTCTTTTTTGCCTAAAACCAAGAAATTTACATGTACATGTAGGAGGTCTGTAAACCGGTTACCCAAAGGTTAAAAAAACTGAAACCTAATTCAACATGGTGACGAATCATTCACTAGTTACATGTTCTAGTAATGAAGTTACTGTAAATATAATCTGGTTTATTTTTCAGCATATGTGGGAACAAGAAAAAGAACATTTGAAGAAATTTGAAGAGTTAATGGTTCAAAAAAGAGTTCGGCCAACAGCACTTACTCCTTTCTGGAGTATAGCTGGATATGCATTAGGTAAGGTTTGAAGGCAAAAAGACTGTGCAATGTTTTAGTACCTAGATATTTATCATTATAATATAATATTATTATTCCATGAACACACATTTGGTATGAGTTGGAAGGTAGCCAAAAAGACATGTAGCTTTGATTTGGCACTGATCATCTAATGTTCAATAGGTGTGAGTGAAGTTACAGAGTTCTTCTGAAGGGCCAGCAACTGGCGATTTTCTCCATATAGTTGACTTGATCACACCAGCGACAAGTTTTCTTAGATTGTAGAATTTAAAATTTTCTGGGGGCATCCCTCCTGACCCCCTCTAGAAAGCTTACACCTTCAGTGCTCTTTCATCCCTTTTTAGTCTTTGTCTCCATTTACTATGTCTTGTTTGGGAGAACCTTGAAGTTATAGTTGTTTTATTATACAACAAATATAATTTACTTTTCTTTTCATAACTTAATGTATTTAATCAAGCTGAGTGGCATTTGGTGTAAACCAAGGGGAAACAGTTTTTTTCCATAAAATATAATTATAAGAACAAACTTGTGAGTATCACTTGATAACCCTTTGTTACTGAACAAAAGTTTGTGTTTTTCAATCCTTCTGAACACATCCCCAGTTCCAATATAAGTGCCCCTATCAAAATAACCACACTCCAAAGCTGCAAAAATCAAATATTATTATATGGCTGACTAATTTTGCGTGCTGTGATTGGTCAATTCCAGGTCCATAAGTAGCCATACGGACCTCTAGTTCTGGAACAGTCTCACTTGCTTCAAATAATCAACAAAGCCATATAATAAATCTCTTATTAGCCTTGTGTGCTCAGTCTGTACGGCAAGTTATGGATCCTCATTTTTTCCTTCCACGTTTTCATGGCCCACGTACCTCGCACTTGGGCCATAAAAGGAAGGAAAAATCTCGGTCCATAACTTGCTGTATGGACCTCACACTTGGCTAATAAGAGGTATTTATGCACCCCATTGGGAAAATGAGACCTCAATTAAGTTAGAGCCCCACCTACTATTTGTTAAAAGCCACTGAAAATATGCACACACTTTTCTTACCATTGAGTTAAAGTAATTATTGTTAACAGTGATAATCAAACTTGCTCAGTTTACCCTTTAAATAATTTTTGTTGCAGGTTTGTTTATTTATTTATTAAAAGCCAAAAATTTATAAATGCCAAGTGCTGCAATAGGCTTATTAAGAATATGGTTTTGGAGTTGAGAAAATGAATATTAAGTGCCTCATTGGGATAAGCATCCTGGCCGAATATGTGCCTCCTTAAGATATGCAAAAATTAAATACACGTCTGTAACTGTGTTTCACTTTTGCATGGTTCTTATGATACTATGCCTTATCAAGGTGATGGTTGACTTGGCATTGATACAAACCCTTGGACCCACCTTTGACATGCAAAGCAGTGTTAATATTATGCTAGTCAGTTTCATGTCTCTTATCATGCAAGGTCAACATTCGCCTTGGTAACTACTAGACAGAAGCTTGGCCACTCTTCAGGAACCATGAAAAAGGCTGTTTTTTGTTTTGTGTTATAAGAATCTTTAGTTTGTTTTAAAATCATAATAACACAGCATGCAGGTTATTAATTTTGTTTTATTCTTGAATGTTATTCAGTTTCATAGCTTATTGTCAATGCTAGAATGTACATCACACATTGAGTTTTTTACAGTGTACACCAAACAGTGTGCATTGTTTTTATAACTATAAAGGCAAAAAGTCACAAATACAGTGTAAGCTGTAGTGTTGTATGAGAGGAATCAACCATTCTTGGTTGATGATTTTTGTTGCAACAAAATGTTTGGGGAGTTTAGTTAAAGTATAATGAGGTCTGTTAAAAGCTGTAATACCTGACATACCCCAGTGTAGAGCTCTACATTATAATTATTATGAAATTCTTGAAAGTTCTGGTAAAGGCAGAATATTTTTAATCTGATAAAGAACTGTTACAATTCATGAAGGGAGGAAATACCACTCCAAAAGGGTCACCATCTTATATATTGTGTTGGAGTGATTTGTGTACCTTGATGACCCAGAAAGCTATATCGACAGGAGTCTCATACTCCTGATAGGGCCACCCATGCCAAACAGTTCAAATGGTAGAGGCCAGAAGGAGAGTGGCCCTCCAGAAGTTGACATCTCGACATCTGTGGTATTGCAGGGGCTAGTACAGCTTTGCTTGGAAAGGAGGCTGCCATGGCATGCACTGTTGCTGTCGAAGAGGTTATTAGTGAACACTATGACAAGTAAGACCTTGTGAACACTTTGCCAAAAACTAAATGGTTTTGTGTATACCTATTGTCTGTACATGTAATCATGCAATAACTTTTTTATAAGACATGGCTAAAAATAATTTTGGGGTTAGGAAAGGAAATTCCAGTAAAAAGCTTTATATTTTAATATGAAAAACAGTTTAATTACTACGGTAACAGTAAGTGATAGAGTATAAGGATCTAGCTAACTGTGTACATAAGGTGGAATGTTTTTGGAATAATTAGATTTACTCAATTCTACCTTTTTACCATTAGTTTGTACATGATATTATGTATTTTTCTTCTCTAGCCAGTTGAGGGAACTTCTACAAGAAGGGATTGAAGAACATAAGGAACTTCTGGATGTATGTTGAACCTTTTGAATGTAATAAAATTTCAAATATACACCAGGTTGAGAAAGCTAAGTTGAAGGTGTTTAATAGTGAGCCATGTCATACTCACATGTTCTCACCTGAATTTTCTTACAACCTACCTTTCTTATTAATACCTACAAATATCTGCCTACACTTACCTCGAGTTCCAAACTACTTACAGAACAGGACTGTTGACCAACCTACATGTTCTTTATTTAACTACCTTCAACCTGCATGTACCTACTCACCTAGTATAAAACTACTTCTTCCTAGTAGACTTACCTATCTTGTGTACTTGCATTGTAACTAGCCAGTTACTTATCTACCTACATGTACCTTCCTACTCACCTGACTACAGTTATACCTACAGTACCTACTAACTTACACCTACCTTACGTCATTTTAACTGCTTACATTGTACTTGCCTACTTATTGCATACCTACCTACCTACCTGAATACCTAGTACTTGCTTACTCACCTACTTTCTATCAAATGACTGCAACTAGTTTCCTACCTACAAACCTTCTTACTCCCAACTTACCTAACTACTCCAAACCTACCTAACTACTCACAACAAAAGTTCTGCAACTACTTACCTACTTGCCATGTTAACCTACCTACCTACTCACCAACCTACCTACCTACTGGCCAGCCTACCTTAAACCTGCTTATAATCTACCTATCTACTTCCAAACTTACCTACCTTTAGTACCCACATACCAACTTACCTACATAATCGCAAGCCTTGTTACATGTGTTTCCTACTTGCTCCTTTCTACCTATCTACTTGCCAACCTACAGTGTACCTTCTTTCACACCAACCTACTTATTTTCATGCCAACCAACCAGTTTACTTACCTACATACTTGCCAACTTGGCTTCCTTCCCATCAACTTGTTTACTTACTCAACAAACAACTGTCTATCCAATTTCCCAGTTAATGTTGTAAGGTACCACCCTCCTGTTTTCCTTTCTTCTCTGTCACTACACTTTACAAACAGCTTTCTCACTTTTCATGATTGATTACGGCCTGTTTGTGTTAGATTGTGTTGTGACAACTTAGATTTTGTTTACCAAACATGGTACTCCAACTAAATATTCTGTTTCCATGGTCACCATACAGGGCATCTAGAATTCCTGTTTTAGGCATTAAATCAACTGCATTCTACACAACAATGAGCTCACTGACCTCATTTTCTGTGTATTAACCCTAGGACGTCCAAGCTATTTTCATCAACAAGTTAACCAAAAGGGGGGGGGGGAGTCAATGGGATCCCCCCCCTTGATTTTCCAAATGCTTGGACATAAAAGATTGAGCTTTGGCACGTAAGCAGCTTTGGGTTGGCTAATTACTTTACTAATTACTTTCCATAACAACAATCAAGTTTTAATTAAGAACTGTTGCTATGGCAATGGTTGTTTCAGCATGTCCGCCATCTTGGCTGCCATCTTGGATTTTTCGAAAACTTTATTTTTGTGAAAATTGCAGCAAATTTGCTCAAATTTAGTAGAAAACATTTAATTACAGCCTCAAATAAGAAAATAATTAAGAATAAAATGGAAAAGTAGCAATTAGAACAAATTTTGCCATAAAAATCTCGTTTTCAGAATCAAACTTCCATTTGTATTATTACTGAGTCCTGAACACCTTCAACTTTGCAGGTAATACAACAGTTTCGTGATGATGAAATGGATCACTTAGACATGGGACTTCAACATAATGCAGAAAATGTATGTATTGTACGTATTGTATGAGATCAACCTTGGAGTTTCCAACTTAAGGACCAACTAAAACTGGGACAACTTTCATAAAAGCTTAAAATGCCATTTCCAGCACTCTCAGGCTGTTATTTATGTCAAATGATAAAAAAGTCATTATCATGTTGTCATAAAGTTTCAATAGTATTGTCACAGATAAGATTAGATTATTTGTCTAAAAACTAATTTATGAGAAACTGCCACATAACCACCATAAAATGTGTCATCATAAGGCATCAGTCAAGACGTAATACATTTTATTTAAGTCATCCTGGAAATTTATCATTATTTTTGGTTCCAACATACACCATATAACATACATTTTTTTAAAAATCATCTTGGAAATTTCTTGTTTATTTCCTTTATAGTCCTCATGATTTTTTATATGTAAATGTAACATCCTTTTTATTTAAATCGACTTGGAAATTTCTTGTTATCGTCTTAACTCCTATATACCATTTTTCTTTAAAGTTTATAGGCACTGCCAAAATGTATGACGGAAATTTGCATCCAAGACAAAATATATGGGGTATATTCTAGAACAATCATGTTGTACTTCCTTAATCCTCATGAATGCCTGAACACCTACAATCATTCCATTTATTTCCATTTGATAGTAACGGGCATTTTGCACGTTTCAGATGCTGTGTATACACATGTATATGACTAGGTTTTTTGAAAGACAGCAAGTGTCCCTGAATGCTGAGAAATTGTATACAGTACAAGGTTTACAAATTGCAAGGTTTCTTGCTAGTTCTGCACTCTGTTCAAATTCAATACAATTAATAAAAACAACAAACGTAAGTTACAACGCTCTTTTGCAAAAATTCAAAAATAGCAAACATAAAATAATTACAATACTTTTGTAAAATAGACAAAACAAATAATGCTGTTGCATAGCCCTGATCCAGAATTTGGAAGAATGAAATCTGTAATCAACTAGGCTTCAATCTAGAATCCAGGATCCAATGCAAGGAATCTGAAATTAACTCTTGACCTGCTACATTTTTAAACATCAAAATTTCAACTTTTGAATTTTGAGAAATAATTAACACCAAACACTTTTACTCTTCAAGACAATCAAAATGAATGGTCACAGTATGGTATTTCAACTGCTGTTTCAAAAGTTATGACATTTTTAGTTTTTTACATAATCGTCTTTAGCAGGACAAGGGATTAAGGGTGTACTTACTTCCGTTGCAGACAAGGTGTGTGACTGCCCGAAACAGACAGACAGATAGTCAATTTCGAGTCAGCCATCATGTCTGCAACAGAGTCCAGGGTTGCCCTGCAGGCAGTAATGATAACACTGCACACATGTAAGGTTTCAAATCATCAACCGATTAGAATTATCAGAAAGTTACCTAACAGCTCCCATTTTATTTCAGGCACCGTTATATTCAACTTTAAAGCAGGCCATTCAACTGGGATGTAAAGTAGCAATTCGAATTGCAGAGAAAGTGTAACAACTTTATCAGGTAGTTTATAAATTATAAAATGAAAAATTACATTTTGTTTGTCCCAAAGTGAAAGCAGTCGTTACGGGGAAAAACAGCTAAGCCATTCCCTCCAATTTGGATGTGAAAACCCTCGAGTAAAAAACCGTATAATTAAATATTTTCCTTGCACTTTCTAGCTACTGTTTGTAGTTAATATTTAGTTTGAAAAATTATTTAATTATTATGAATTTTTTCATTTGTGAACATGGTCAGTAAAAGCGACATCTTCCTGTGAGAAGCACCAACCGAAAAAGTAATAAAGTGCGTATTTCATATAGTTTTGTATAAAGGTACTTCAACTCAGATAAAAAGCAATGGAGCAGCACTACTTCGTTTTCAAAGCATTACGATCCAAATTCTTGTTTTCTTAAAGATATTTGCTCTAATAAAGAGACGTATTCGGGTTAGCGGTGTCTTCGATTGATTCAGTTAAAAGACAGCAGCATGTTATCTGGTGCAATAGCCCAAACAAGAACTTAGAGTCGAGGTTTGCGTGACAAAATACAGATACTTGGCTTGTTTGCGGTGCCTGGAGCGTAGGTATTAATGTTTTTTCAAAATAACAACATTCACAAACTGAATCGATATTAATTTGCATGAAATATTAAAGTATCACAGGTTAAAAGGAACTATTCTTCAAAATGTTATGAACTATGATAAGTTCCGTCTGTTTTGGTTCGAGATTGAACTTTTGACTGGGCGTGAAGGTTTGGGATATTTATAGCAACTATACGTAGGTTTTTGTTGGGGGAGGGATCGAGGCTACAGTATATATATTTTTTAAGAGGGCCACCTTCACGTGTACGGTGACAGGAACTTTATCTACAGCAACAACAACAACAACAAAACTATTGATATAAATATATATACTTAATTAGTATTCAGAAGCAACAGAAGGTATGTTCCACCTGAAGTATTAGGGACCTTTCGCAACTAGGACGGGAACGTCGACGAAAACGGCTGCAGGATTCTTAACTTCCCGTTTCCCCTTTTCTTGTTTGTATATTTTTAAAAAATTCGTTACTTTGTAACTTTGCGTGAAGGAGGGTAAATATGAAAAATTAGAAACTGCTGAAGCCACACGAAGATTGAAGTTATTTATACTTTGCTGTTCACGTTCTCTGGAAAACCACAAGATTGAGCATTTGACGTTCTGTTTTCTAAAGACGGAGGCCAACTGGTTGCATTCCCAAGTGCCGTTGTTCTTTTACATTCTCGTTAAGGTGCATGTACCTAATAACTGCAAAGCTTGCAAGGTGCCGGTACAAAATGCTGAAAAAGAAATGGTACGAAATAAATCATACATGCATGAAGATACACCAACAAACCGGCACAGGCACAGACCTGGCCTAAAACGAAAGTTCTAAAACCTTTTAAGGTCATCGGTCTAGACACAAT
Source organism: Parazoanthus swiftii (assembly GCA_025403585.1). Taxonomy (NCBI): domain Eukaryota; kingdom Metazoa; phylum Cnidaria; class Anthozoa; order Zoantharia; family Parazoanthidae; genus Parazoanthus; species Parazoanthus swiftii. The sequence continues at coordinate 8,558 of JAOBYE010178886.1, forward strand.
GCAGATTTTATACCTGGGGGAATCAATTGTGTCGAATGTTACACAACTGTTGATAAATCAACAAATTTTCGGCATGCGGAAATAAATTACCAAACAAGGATCTGTGAATAAAAGGTTCAAACCTTGCTTCAGTAAAAAAAGCCCGATAAAAAGTTATGAGAACTCGCCTGGTTTCACTGATAACGAAGTTCCTGGTTTAACCGACGTTGTATTGGATTTGGAACTCCACCTCCACTGTACAGTATTATACAAGAAATATTCAAATGAAACTTTTTTCATTAGTAGTATATACAGACATGTTTTATTCTTTTGCATAACTTATTAACGCATCGAGGCACTCAAAAAGCGTTCCAAGAACTGCTTTTTGTGAGTACTTCCTAGCATGCTGTGAGGGCCTCAGCAACAGCATTAAAATATTCACAAGCCTGGCTGATGAAGAACAGTTAAAAATGGAAACTTGAAGGACAACTTTTGGCGGGAGTGTCTATTGTTTCCAGCACCTTTGAACAAAGCACGGATTTGGAATGAGTTTAAACTTCACTTAAATAAATTTCAAACTTAATACTTCAATTTTCACTTCTGCTCTTACCATCAGCAGCACTTCCGGTTGCTGACGGGAGAATTCAACAAACCGTTTACCCTATCTTGTAATTGCTCTTCGCTCCATTTTACCCGCAGATAAATTAATGTCAATATAAACAATTTTAAGACATTCAGTTGCTACTATTTCCTTTCGCGAGACGACACTCGTGCCTCTTTCATGTAAGGGCAATATTTACCACTACAATATCAAACTAGAAAGATAAGAATCGGAAATTACATAATTAGAGGAATGTTGTCACCCAGTTGTTGACGAATATCGATTTTTAAGTTTGGACAGTTATATAATTACATTATACAATTATATAATTTTTGCACAAAGAAGAAAGATTTGGCGAGGGAAGAGGAGCAGACCCGAACAACAACTTTCTATTTAAAGCGTTTTATATGTTCGCGTACTGATTTTTTCAAAAATACACAAGTTGACCTCTTGGACTAGCAGGGCGTAATTTAGAGTCCAACAGATGATAAACAAGGAAGCTGTAGAGGTTAAAGAGTACTGTTATTTGTTGCCTTCTAATGGCGTATGGAGCTGATATGAAAATTAAGTCTTCGAGTTAGTGGAATTTTCAGCCTTTTTTTAAAAAAAAATCAAAGTAAGTTTTTTGTTGTTGCTGAAAACATACAGGGGTTTCCCTGTGGTTGTCCTTTAAATGAAACGCGACGTCTTCCTGTTTACGATATATCTCGGTGAGTAAGAAAAATAGCCGTTTGCACTCGTTATGAGTATATCCGTCCTTTAAAGAAGCAGGAGGCCTGTTTAAATTTTGTAGACTGATAAGTCTGTTAAGTAATATGTCATACGGGGGGAAAATCGTAAAATGCAGTGTTGTTAAGAAGCCTAATAGACAAATTAAATTAAAACATTACTTCAAAAAATGTATCCTTCAGACGTTCTTTCGCTTACTTGCAAGGAAGTCCAGAAATACGATAATGTTCACAGTTACATGGCTTTATTATTTTTTCGTTTGTTGGAATGGTCCACCATTTATTTTGTTGTCACTGTGCTATTTTGAAGGTTCTGACAGCAAATAGCGTCTCAAACATTAAACTATAACGTCGTCTGACCATCAAGCAAATCAAGTGATTACAATTCTTCTCTTGCGGTCACCATTTGTCATCCGATTACGTAAAATCTTGATCTATTAATAAGCCGGTCAGCTAGCGGGTGTTTATTGTTTGTGACACTCTTAACCAAGCGTGTAATCAATCACATGTTTCGGTGTCAGGAAAAATGGATTCATTCAAAAACATATTTTTAAATCTGCTGTTGCCAATTTATTTACGTCATCTTACATTACAACATTGGGATTGGAAATATTAAACTGCTTTGTTGCCCGACAATAAAGTTACCAAAAACCAACGTAAAACATGTCATTACTGCTTTATAAAAGTCCGAAAAATTACAGAATAGCAGTATCTTAAATGAAAAATTCATCGCTCGTTTCTGAAAAAAACTAGCAAAATTATTGATTTTATTCTTCACTGGTTGAGGAAGTTTTCGAAAGTGAACATCCGCGGTCGGCTATTTTTATACGAGGTGACGTTCTCGACGTATCCCCCTGAAAACAGTTACGAGACACACAATTTCGTTCAAAAAATTGTTTATTACTTTTTACAGAACTTCATCTCACGGAGGTATACTGAGACAACGTTCTAAGGTTGAACAACTTATTGTTTTAACATTAAATATTATATACATTTTCCACCCAAGGGCTTCACACTAAAACGTGGGTCGCACGTCGCAAAGTTGACTGTTTAGCAAAATATCTGTGAACAGTGCTTTCCACATGTGGGACTGAACTGGCATGCCAGTACCATCGTTTGTGGGAAGCGACAACACTTCAAAGGTTCTGTGAGCGTTTTATGACAGTTTATCAGAACAAAACGCGCAACTTTCACCATTAAAATGATGTCGTCTGTCGGTTAACTGAGATAATTACATAATTACAAGACAATTACAAAGTGATTTCTTTACACCCACTCAAGTGAGTTGTAATTGGGAACATTTTTAAAAAGCAAACACTTTTGCTCCATGTCAAACACACGCAAAATTTGAATTTTGGTACAAAGTGCAACCTGTGACAAAACTAATCTTTCGGTGTTCTATTAAAAAATTGCTCTTTCAAAAAAACGAAAGCGTGTATGTGGTTTGGTTTCTATTAACATGGCCAAAGCACCAACAAAATCACCCGATCTTGTCGTTTGTTTACATCTTTTATCTTTCGAGGGCCTATATTACAGGTTCATTGTAGTCAGTGTTAATTGGTTTGAGTAATCCGCATTATTAAACAACTCTTGCTGCCCTGGCACAATAGTAAATTCTCTTTTGTACAATCCAAAAAAAGGTTTTCTCAGAAAATAATAAACTGTCTTAATAATACAGTGAAAACTACAGGTGTATTGATTCCATGCCAGGTATATCATACATATAAAGTGCATACTCTGCATCTGCAGCAAAAACAAGCAGAGAAGAGCTTCCTTTTTATGTAAACAAAGGTTCATTTTGGATAAATTCCTAGCTAACTACAAATCTCTAAATCTTGCACTATATCCGTTCGCTCAACTTCACGAAGGATTTTGATCAGTCTGTCCACACTGCAGCTAGGATCTCTTTGTTCCCAGGTGTTTAGAACATATTTCATGGGCGAAAATGTGTGGCTTTTGTATGATTTGTCCTCTAGCTGCAAGATCTCGTCGTTTGAAAACTGTAGTTTGCTGGCCACGAGTCTCCAGTCATGTCCATTAGGGTTTGATGTGATATCCAGCTTTTGACAAACAAGTAATCTTTGTAGGTAGTTCAATGTCAAATTGCTTGATGTTGGTAAACTTTGTTGAAGAACAATTTCATGTTGTGACTGCAGCGAATCGCGCCTGTCCTGCAAATTTTCAAAAAAAGAAACACCAAATCAATTAACGTCAAAAAATATCCATTCTTAAGTATTTGTAGTTCATATCATTGATTATGCCAAGTTATCTAGTAATAGCGCTTCATTAGAAAAGCCTCGAGTCCTGCCCACACATTAACATTTCGTTTGAAAACGCAAACTTTTTTTTTATCGAAAACGTATCGAAAGTTTTCCGTTTACACGATTGTTTCGAAGCGATATTCATCTTTTTCGTATGAAACGGAACAAAAGATTGCGTTTTCAAAAGGACACGTAGTGTTCTTAAGAAATTCTTGTCAACACTTCCCACCTAACAGTCGCCATGCCTCACATTTACTTATACCAATAGTTATATCTTGTATTCATTTATCGCTTTTCTTAATAAATCTAATTTGTCAACCCGATAACTTGACATATGCTGACTCACGAAATAGTTATCTAATTCACTCTAAAGACAAAAATTAAGTGCTTAGCACAAGTGAGGCCTGGACATACAGGACTTTATGAAAATGAAACTGATTAGCTGCATATAAGAATGTGTAACAAAACTTCCTATGTGGGTTTAATCCTTATTGTGTGATGTTTTTTGCTTTCCGAAAATAAATCTCCCAAGTTGGAAGATGTCAAAAAAAATAGACATACCTTTCTTTCAAACACCTCGTTAATTCCCATCTCAATCCTGTTGGTCAGTAGACAGCTGCAGTTGTCTTTGGGTCCAACAGTGATTTTGCCACGAAACTCGTGTGCTCGGTCAGGAATCTTGTCCAGCAAAGAAAACTCGATCACGAAACCCTTTCCCTTTTCCAAGCTCTTTACACTTTGCAGGTCGATGTCCTGTTTTAGAACAGCAATGAAAAATCAATATTTTTAGCAAAAATGTTTAGGCTAGTGCTATTATCAATAACAGTAATAATAATTCATTGCCTGTTCACAGAAATAAAATTCAGAACCTTGTTCACGGCTATGGCTAGGGGTATTAAAACTATCAAAATACTAAAGAGATATGCCAGTGCAAATTTAATTGTCTTGGAATATATGCCTTCCACCCCTTGCTGTCAGAATATACCCATTTGGCCACTATTGCTGGCTCCCAATAGTTGTACAAAAAATGTGGTTCAGATGAAATTGTCACTGCTACAATAGAGTTAGCAAAACACACGCACAATAAAAGGACTGTTGGCAGTAAGTTATAATTTTCAAGACAAGGCAGTTATAGGAAGATACGTGGCCCCACTCTGCTCACTTGCTCCTAAGTCTGTAGCTTGGCAAAGTAAAGCTCAATTCTTACTAACCCGAAGACAAGTCTCGCTTGTTAGTTCAAACTCTGAGGGCATGTTAAGTGCCACTTGGATGTCTGTCTTCACTTCAAGGACTTGGACTTTCTTCAACTCATGATTACTGTCTTTCTCTAACTCCTTGAAGGTCTGAAAATCAAAGTTACTGAATTAATAAACACAAATTGTTGTACTGATTTCATAGTTACCCCGAAATTTTAACAGATTATTCCATATTTGGATGTCAAGTTTCGGTGAACTGTATGGAAGTTGCTGTAATTTATTGTTTTTTGTTGAAGTTGAAAAAGATACTAAAATCAAGGGCTCTTAGGAATAAGGGTATAATAGATATGTCTTAAAATGTAATTAAATGCTAAGGGTTAACACTTTTGTTTTGTCAAAATTCACTTGGAATTAAATAACTAAGCATTTTGTCAAGTCATGCATGAAATAATCCTCAATATCATGAAGAATCATCTACATATTAACTTTTTTCGTTTTGCTTATAAAGATTAGCAACTGTTCTAAACATGTTTTCGATGCAAGTCATTTGTACATGTACCAGTCACAAGGTAATTAATATGAACCAATAATGCTCTTGATATGAACCAAAATTAAACACCTCAAAAAACTAGTATCATTCTGTCATCCCTGAGACTGAAATAGAATTTACATCATACCCTTCTTATAGATTCTCAAGTTTCCTGCTGTTTCACTTTGAAATGTTATTTTGTTTCTCTACTGTTTGCCCTTTTCAGTTATGCCTTTAAACTGGGCCACAGGTGGCACCACTCAAACACAAAAATGTGCATGCATGCCTACAGATCTGCAAACCACTATTCATTGCCTTCAGGCACATGGCCAGTCAATATGTTGTGTTTGACTGACAAAAGACCAAAGCAAAACACTAGAAGATAGATGTCTGCTTTTAAAGTCAGGCAGCAATGATAGCAGTACTAGTGGTAATCAGGAATACACATGTAGACCTAGAAGTTTTTTTTGGGGGGGGGAGTGATGACGAGTTCCTAAATCTCCTATTTTAAAGGTCTCTTAAATGGCATTTAGTGTAATTTAAGTGCACACTTGACTATATTTACAAAAGTGAAAAGAAGTGGTTTTAATAATGAACAAAAAAGGACTTCAACTGGTAATGGAAGGGACACACAACAACTGAACTCACCTTCCATGTTGTGTCATCCTTGTATATGAAAGCAACTCGCAGAAACCATGTTCTCCCAGCCACTGGTTGTGATGCAAACACTGCCACATAAATGCTAGGACTCTGGTAGGATAACAAAAATAATGTTTAACTTATATAAACAACCAGTTGGAAATGAAACATAAACTTTGGTCTTCAAAGACACATGGGGATATTTCTTGACAAACTAACACAAATAGATCTGTTGATGTACTTGTACTCTGGAAATATATTATCATACTATTATTGTTATTACATAACTATAATAATATTATAACAATTATTATTTTCAAGAGAACCAAAACAGTGCTAATGTTTTACCTCTTCATGACTTACAAAAGTTGTGGTTGGTTTTCTTTCAAAGCTCCTTGGCTTGGAGCATCTTGGAGGGACAGGTGGGCATGGCTTACGGGGAGGAACCTTTGGTGGTGGTTGTTCTTGTTCTTGCAACAAATCTGGCTGCCAGTTAACATAACTGATGCTGTTCACTTCATAAAACACATTTGCGTATTGTGGTTGCTGCTGCAGATTGGTGTAAACATAGCAGCGAGATTCCACCTTTGGCTGGTTACAATATTGCACCCTTGCAGGTGGGCTTCTTGGCATTGATGATCTGTCACTGTCAAGGCTATGCTGATCTCCCTCTGAAAATGATTCAGAATTCAGTGAAATATTTTCAAAGTCAATACTTGGACAACTTTGATGTCTTTGTGGAGTTGTTGGTTCGGAAAATGTCACTGCATGGTTGCACGACTGTACCTCTGAATCACTGTGATGTCTTAGATTATTGCATGAATGAGTGCTTGGTGGAGATATGAAATAATGAGTTCTTTCTTGACTGTTATTTGCAGAGCGTTTACAAGACTGCTCTTCAGTTATGGCTCGTGGCTTTGGAGGTCTCTCTGGAGGTCGTTCTGTCAGCTTGCAAGGTTCACTATGTAAAGACAGATTTGTTTTTGATGTGTCACTGTTTTCACTTTCTTCATGTTCTGAGCTTGTGCTAGATTGTGAATTCCTTTTGATTGGAGTTAGAGGACATCGCTTGGGAACAATGGGTGGCGAAGAGCTCTCTTCTAATTGAAGATGCGAAGACACCACAGAAGTGTCATATGAAAATGCTGTATTGGTGGACACACGCCCTGGAACAGGTGGTGCTGTTTGGCTTGTCAACTGGTTTTCAAGTTTATAAAAACTATCCATGTTGGATTCATTAGTTGTACCAGTAAGAACAAGTGGACTGAGAACACACAGACGCTTAAGAAATTCACCGTAAATTTCTCCACTTTGACTGGTGTGGATAATTGTTACACATCCCGTTTTACCTTTAAACAGCAAACAGTCATCAAGGCGTTCCAACTGACTGCAATCCAGAATAGGCCACTGTTCACAACAAATAAACTTTAATTCCTTCTGCACTGACAAAATTATGCTGTCTTGAAGAATATGCAAAAATGCTGGGTCATTGATTTCACTGTCATCCTTAACTTCAACCTTGAAAGTTGCCACTGGAATGAAAAGCAAATGTTTTATCTGAATGATAAAATAAGAGGTTTGCCAATAGGTATTTTAATTGCTTCTTGCAGTAAACCCACTATCCTAGGATCATTTGGTGCAATCCTGTTTCCTGATCATAACTATATCCATATTTACTGTAGAAACCTGAACCTAGTTGACGTAAATGATAACCCATGTGTGAAATGATGAGTGATAAGTTACTCAATTCTCTTTACTTGTAGACCTCTTTTGTTGCAAGTTAATGAGACAAAGTGGGATTTCATCATAGAGTGTGATCAATTGATCTATTCTCAAAACTAATCAACTGATTAAATACCGATACTATTGTTGATAAAAATGGGTCCAGAGTAAAATGTTATACCTAATCAAACATCTGATTTGTAGAAAACCAATGGTCCCATAAAATTACCACATTATAAGCACAAAGGAAAGTCACATCTTACATAACTACTGGCCCTTCTTACAGTTCAGGTCAACAATAGGCATTTTAATTTGATTTCAAAAGAGCATGGATTTGCTATAGTAAACAGTGCAAACATAATTATATATTAAGCCAAATGATCATAATTTTTACAGAACTTACCATTGCAGAAGTCCTGCAGCTTTTGACCCAAGTATTTTATTTCAGACACTGACTGTGAGGAGAAGATCGAAATCTGAGCTGTGGTTTCAGTGCCAAGGGGTACAACTGCCACACTATGACTGCAATTGTTCCACCCATAATCTCTCATGTAGATAATGGCATGACTGTTTGAGGCCAGTTCCAGTTTTATTGACCCAGCCATCCTTGTTTTGTCTTTCCACATCATCAACGTTTTTTGCCTTTTGAACTGAATCTGAAGAATACCTGGTGACAAACAGAAGTTAACAAGTTACTCAATCGGTACAGGATATGGTGAGATGGCTACATGTACATACATATGTACAGCTAACATGCCAACTGAAACTAATTTGTCAATGTCTGGTAAAAGTTAAAACATGAAAAGTTCTAATTTTGAGAGCTATGCACTTCAACTCTGCAAGACAAGCAAATTTGAAAGGTTTTGGTTCAAAGGTTAGAACATTCTTGGTTTTCAGAACTGGGGTAACAACAGTAAACTACATTGTAAGAAAAATTCAAAGATCAGCACTGTTTTTATTTTTTGTGACCTCTGCCACGGCCCTGGGCCTATCACAATTAATGTTACATAATGAATAACAGCAACACTGTTATGTCAATTGGTCCCTAACCAATTAACTTTCCCAGCAAAAGTGCCAAATGATAACTTGCTAAATTCACATTACTTATCTCCATACATATCATATTAACCCTATTTGACATGGGCTTTTGGAGGCGGTTCTGTCATGGGGGGGGGGGGGGCAGAAAGTGCCCGCGGCCCATAACTTCAATGCTATTTAAGATATTATAACCAAATTTGGTAGAGCGATAGATAATCAGGAGACAATTAATTTGTAGTATTTTGATTGGCATGTGACGCCATTATTTTGTCATTATGACGTCATAAACTTAAAAAATTGCATTTTTCCAAAAACACTTTAAACAAATCAAAATGATTTGCAAGTTTCGTTTTATACTCCAAATCAATATTTGTGTGATGTATGAATGTTAATTTTGGTTGATTTTGTTTTTTGGAATGGTTTAATTAAAAAAAATATTTAAATTTTCCTCTCTTCATTTTTACTTTGCTTAGTTTTGTTTGACCCTTTTATAATAATTACTTGAAAACTGCAAACCAAGCAAAATAGAAAGATAAAGCAAACATTAGGAAAGCTGTAAGTTTTTGGTTGACTTAAATGATTAATAAATAGAATAATCTAGATTTGTCGACAAATTATTGCGCAA
>JAOBYE010178997.1:0-17867 GCA_025403585.1 Parazoanthus swiftii
GCGTTTTCGAGAAGCGTTTGGGTTGCAGATAAGTGGCACTTTTCGATGAGCAAGATTGCTTTGAAACGAACGGTAGAGCAACACTAGCACAATAAATAAAATAAGCGAAACGAGGGATGAATGTGTCGCTAGATGAACTTTGTAATATAGCTCGCCGTCGATATCCCCAAACCGCAGAAAACCAAAACAGAAAAAGTACACCCAGCTCGAGAGGACGATTATCAGCGCTCGTTTTCTGGTTACAAGTTTCTTGTACTTGTGTGGGAACTCGATCGCCACGTATTGAGAGCAAGAAAGCGCCAACACGATCACGAATGACGAACTCACTGTGACAGTAGAAATAATCTCTCCAACCTTGAAAACCATTTCAAAATGGGATATGTCGCTATTTGCGCTACTGTAATAGCTTACAAAATAGTACAAGGCGAAAAATGGCTCCGTCGTTAAGCCGGTCACCAAATCCGCAATCGCCAATCCAAGTATAAAGTTTGTCGTTGGCGAGCGAAATGATTTTGTCGGATTTTTCCAAATTGAGACTAGAAGCAAGCTGTTACTTGCCACTCCAATCGTTGATAAAAAGAGAAGGCAAATTCCCGAGGCGAATTGAAACTCTCTATAAAGCCTCAACACTTCTTTTTCATCCGTGGTTCTGTTAATGGTTGCCATCTCTGAGTTCTTTGTTTCAACTACGCAACGGAAAGGACATGGAAAACTCCTTCACTTTTTTGACGAGAGAGAACTGTCTTTTATGCTTCAAGTTGAGCAAACAGTATGGCAGGTCCTTTCAAGTTCCATATATCGCTGACATGAATCAGAAACGAGAAATCTTATTTTAGTACCGTTTTGTTGTCGGTCATAACTCTGATGTTTGTTCAAAAGATTATATTTAGCTGGGTATTGCCTTTTTCATTTAAGCTAGTACAATTAAGACGCATATTCATAAAGCCGTTACTGGCTACGATTGTTGGCAAAAGGATTTGACGGTGAACTTCAAATAAGTATAGTCCAATTTTGACAAGCAGATGTTTTTCAGTGTTTTTAAAGAACGTTTGTTGGTATGGTAATTTTGTTGAGATGGGGTGTTTTAAATCAATGTTAATAAAACACAAATCATTAGAACCAACCATTTGTAGCAGTATCGGTAGGGCGATGTTTTACTCTCGGTGCTTACAGAGTTATTATTTCTCCATCTTTCATTCTTTGGGTAAACTACGGAGTTTCTTGGACAGCTAACATCTCTTACGACTAAATGCCAAACTCAAATGCTATGTCAAAAGACAAGACAAGCCTTTAAAATGTCAGCTTTTTACTTAGTTATTTTTCCCAGAGCAGATCTACCTTGCGATGAGATTGTTTTCATAAAATAATTTAAACGGAGATTAGGGCCTTTGAAAACGAATCACTTTTGAGAAAAGCATATGTTCTTGTACAATAAATGTACTCACAAAAAAAATCGTGTTTTGCGAAATTAATCAATCCGATATAGTTAAAGACACCCACAGTGTTTGGTGTGTAATAAGATATCCACTCAAATCTTAATGAAATGATTCCTCGATTTTCACTTTTCAGAGATAGCCATGCAAATCCTGGCCCATCTTAAACACAGACAGGAAACAAGCTGTTCTCACAATTAGTAAAACTATTATTTGACGTTAGGAAATTGAAAATGAAAATCGATGGCGACGTTTTTCAGATTGCAGGGTAACATGCATATATTTTTTTATTATACTGGATATAAACTGGCTCATGGATAATGCAAGATGCGTTTCTATTTCGTCGTAATAACGTTTCTCTTAGTCGCACACTTTAAAGAATTTTCCACGATATAATAATATTTATCAGATTGATCATTTAGTTTGACAGCTAAGTACGTTTAAAATCCCACGAGTAAGATAAGATTCGGCAAAAAGAGATCATATTCTTGCTGTCTGCCTTGACAAAACCTCAATAAAGAGGAATGTACATTTCATTTGTGTGTTTACAGGTCAATTTTATACGTTTGAAATAGACACTTAAGTGAGGAACAGATGCAAGCTAAATCTGCATATTGCATAGACGATCGTTTCTTGTTTTCTTGATATTACTTGTGCTGTGTGCTGCGATTGAAAGTTTGTGGACGCAACTGGTTTAAAGCTACAAGATATTAAAGATTTATTGGTGCATGCAGCTATACACAGCTCCTACGGCAGTGAATGTATACTAGAACAGTTACTCTATTTGCTGAATAATTCTTATTTTTTCAAAAAGAAAACAGATTTCGTGTACGGACAAATATTAACTGAGCGGATTACTGTATTAGCAACGAACCATTATAAATTAAAAAATGAACAGAGCTTCTTGGTTCTGGTTACGATTCCAAATAATGTAAACAAGTCGTTTTATTGCTGTTCCCATCAGAAGCATAGCAAGTTTATATGTAATTACTTTTGAAGCCATGTTTCATTTGAGCGATCTGATTAGAATGTTTTGCTTTATTCAATTGACAGTTGCAATACCGTGTTAAAAATCATATTAAGATGACAAAAGTAAAGTAATTTTATTAAAATTTCCTTTCCCAAGAGCAGCTGGCCTTTTAAAAAACCGTTGAAGAAGTGTACCTTTTTTTAAAACTCTTTCTATTAAAAAAAATACTGACCGAATTCTAAAACAAAACGATTATACTCAAGTTTAAGAGAAAACATAATGAAAAACTGCAGGAGTTTCTAATGAAACATTTTTCTTCTATGAACAGAAGATCGTTATAAGAGAACTTGTTCAAGTTATTTGCAATGCAAGTACATTACCATGAGGAGGGACTACAAAATAAAACAACAACCAAGGCTGGTGCTGCAGCGTTTAAGAATTGGAGCTGAAAAACGAAAGGTTTTTTTTTCTAATCTTTCCTCAGGATCTCCAGATATCGCTTTTTTTATAAGGAAAAATGTTTTATAGGGACATCAGTCGAAGCTCGGATTTATCGAAGCGTAAGAACAGGCTTTTGAATACAATATCAGGGTCGAGCTTTTTCTGTGACGCATAATGAACCCAATTTTTCGACTAAAAAAGCTATTTCAGTTACAGGAACTATTTGAAATAACTTAGGGGTAATCCTGCGAAAAGAAAAATAAGAGCACCAACACTCGGTCAAAATAGAATCGTTAGTTTAGAAGTTGCTTTATATCTTGTAACTGGTAACGTGGCCAGTACGGGAGGTAAACCTTTATATGACCGAGGTTTCTGACATCTAAAATCTGAAGCCTTGAAGCATAAAAATGGAACTTGCAGTATCTGTAGTCCAATTATTAACACAGTTTTTGGTGTTAATTGGATGACGTCCTCGCATATACTTTATACAAAATTAATAATTAAAGTTTCCTGGAATCAGGAAACGGGATTTTTTTGACAAAATTTGTTTTGACAACATTTTTTGACAAAATTTGTTCTTTTCTCTTCTTTTTTATTTAACTCTTCGTTATTTTCTTATTTGAGGCTGTGCATTCATGTTTTCTACCAAGTTCAAGAAATTTTGCAGCAGTTTCGCTAAAAATATACATGTTTTTAAAAACCCAGTATGGCGGCCAAGATTGCTGCAATAGCAGCACTTCTCAATTAAACTTGATTGTCAATTCGAACAGTAGTTAGCAAACCCAAAGCTGCCCACATGTCAAAGCTCGATCCTTTATGTTCAACCATTTGGAAAATCACGGGGCTCCGCTGTGCTTCAAGTAATAAGTGCGTTGTCTTGCTAGATGTAATTTATTTTCATGATCCCTAAAAGAATAATTTGTGTTCGATGGTAAACAGGTTTTAGAGGTACATTAGGGGCTAGCTCGTATGTTGCTTTGTATGGTGATGAACGAAAGATTCACTGGGAAGAATGTGAGGCAAGCCTTCTGGGCCCGGTTGCTCAAAAGTGGGTTAGCGCTTACCTAGGCCGTTAAAACCTTAGCCCGCGATTGGGTTTACCTCCTTAAAGGTTGATTTGAGCTGTCATTTCGGGTTTACGTAATTAGGTTTCCTCAAGAGTTCTTCAAGAATAAATTGGAAAGACCAGATGTGTTTGTAGATGAAGGAATTTTGTTTAAAGTTTCACCTAACTCTGGGTTAAACTTAACCCTCTTTTTAACAACCGGGCCCTTGTGGTTAAACAGGCCGATCCTCGGTCTGTATTGTCTGCTACAATTTTGGCATAGGGAAACTTGGTTGCCGCGCGAGGATGTCTAAATCGTCGGCTCTTTTCGTCGCCTATGCTTTTCCCTCCTCAAAATTCTAGACGACTCTTTTAAAAGAACCTCCAGCTACTTCTGTCTAGCGCTAGTGTCTCCCAGGTTGCGGTGATCAACTCCAACGCGAGCCAGCTGTTGCGGCTTCAGCTGGTCCTTGTAGCGTCTGCGTGGGACTTCTATGCTGCGCTTGCAGTCGTGTAGCTCGCCGTAGAAAACAGACTTGAGCAAGCTGGAGTTGCCCATGCGCGCAGCTGCAGCTGCACCAACAAAACCTCGATACTTGGAAGGTCTACATCTCCAGGACCTTGGTGTTAGTGACGTTATCCTGCCACTTTTCACCCTAGTGGCACAGAGACATCTCCAGTAGCTTCATTTTTCCGATAACAGTTTGAAAATTCCCCAGTTTGCCTTGACGGCAGGAGAGCGGAAGTCCTGCGCGTTCCTATTATTGTATTGGTGCACATCATGTAGTGAGATTTCGGCAAACCGTTTTCACATATAACCCTAGAAGTACTGAACAAAAAAAGTTGCACGAACATCTGAGGGGATTCAATTGGACCCCCCTTCCTGTTTTTTCGTCACAATTCATCCGATTGACATATTTGGCAGATATGATCACCTTCGTTTGTACTTTCAATTAAGCGTAGTCACGTGGTGTCTAATTGGTTCCCATGGCAACCATGATGAGCGAAACTCCAAAATTTGGACGCCATCTCGCAATTTCAAGTTTTCCAGATTTTAGTTAACTTTGAATTATAGTACTGAAAATGATAAGTAAACACCATGTAGCGATTGAAAACTACAAAATAAGCAGAATCCATTGTAAAATTATCAGCATTTAGTCACTCTTTAGCGAAAGGTGAAATTTTGAAGTCACCACACGAATTGCGTGACTTATTGTGATGACGTCATCAGTTGTGACGTCATTAAGAAGTGTCAAAAGATGTGTTAACAGACAAAGAAACAGTTGTGCCAAAGCTTTTGGTATTCGGTCAAGAAGAACAAGTTTAATGCTAAAAGTCGAGACGGGGGCCCAATTTGCCTCCTCCCCCAAGAAGCATGTGTGAAACAATCTGCGTTTGCTGTAAAACTTTTGATTTTGGGTCGGAAAAAACATCGGGGGCTTTGTTATACGCCAACTTTGTTACCAAATCAACTGTATCAAAAAGGAGCACTACGACTTCTCCTTCCTTTTAGCCAACGATCTGACACAAAGGACAAACCGCGACCAAATTACTTTCAATCGGTTTAACTACAGACGGCTTATGAGCATTTTCTGTGACACATGCCCCTTCGCGCGTCTGTATTTTCTTGAAATAAGCATGTACATAAGACCGATGAAAACACGGAAATGTACTGTTGCAAAATAGACTATGGGATTTTATTATAAGGCTGACTGATTTCGCGTGCTGTGATTGGTAAGTAGCCGTACAGACCTCTAATTCTGGAGCGGCTGTCATTTACAGCCTCACTTGCTTCAAATAATCAACAAAGCCATATAATAGGCAACTTATTAGCCTCGTTTGCTTGTTCCGTACGACAAATTATGGATCCTCGTTTTTTCCTTTCTTTTTCCATGGCCCACGGGCTTCGCGCTTGGCCATAAAAGGAAGGAAATACTCGGTCTATAACTTGCCGTACGGACCTCGCACTCAGCTAATAAGAGGTATGTATGCTAGAATAGCTCTAAAACAAATAGATTTAACCTAATTAATGTTGTACGTATACAGAATAAACCGTAAACTCACGATTATGAAGGTCCGAATATATGCCCCCAAATACAAGGTCCCCATATTATGAGCCCATGGGCTAGTATTCGTGGGAAACCTGGTGTTTATCTTCAAATAAATGTAAACCATTGTGACTTTCCAGCTGTTGTTCTGTTCGATGCGTTAACTAGACTTATGCTAGTACTTTAAGGCAACAAAAATAATCACTAATGTATTAGCGTCCCATTTAAGGGGAGTCAGGATGGCCTAGTGGTAGTGCCTGGGCCTCCCACCTCTGTTGACTTGGGATCAAGTCCTGGGCTTCGCATATGGGCTCAGATTTGTCGATCTCCTTCTCACTCCGAGGGTTTTTCTCCGGGTTCTCCGGTTTTCCTCTCTCCACAAAATCGACTTTCATGCCAAGATCTGTGCCGTCAAGTGATTAAACATAAGCCACTGGCTTGGGAGAATGGGCAACCACTCCCAGCGCAACGACGTTAAATAAAGTTTAGTTTTTAGTAAAGAAAGTTTAGTTTTAGATATTTTTTTTTATATGATCAATCGCTTTTTTCTCATTACCAAACAACTTATTTTGTGTGGATAATGTAAGGAGAATTTACATTCTGATTAACTTGCTGGGGCTGAAAGGATTAATAAAACTACAAGTTTGCTTTGTATTCTGCTCCTGTTTATAAGCGGTTTTGCCCGGTGTCAACTGATCGACAAATCGCTCGGCCAGGTTTTTGTAGGTCTCGTTACGAGAATAACGATCGGAAAAGATTTACTGATTAATTTTGAATGGATTCCGAACGATCTCCACGCTCTCCTAATTAATCTTGTACCCAGACTACCACCAAAACCCAGAATTTGCGGACGATTCTTGTACCAGGTTCACAAACCGGACCACGTGATTTGGCGGTCAATCAAGCGTGGATGAAAACCGCTTTAAACAAGTTCGCGCTGAACACAAAGTAAATTTGCCAATTTACTGAATGGACACATGCGATATGCAGAGACTCTGTCAACGTCAAATTATAAGTAGCAGTAGAGAGTTATGGATGACACGAACTAGGTGATAGGCTAACTGTATCATGAGGTATCATAAAATAGAAGTCCAATAATGATTACTTGGCTATAGCTAACTCCAAAACCCTCAGTTAGCTTAAATGTATGATTATCTTAAGAATTTCTGTAAATTTTAGGCTTGTGTTTTTCTTATTTTCAAAAATTGTTGCACGATAATCAGTCGGTTGCAATTAAAGATAAGGTCCCGACTTTCAGGCAGCTGTGTGCTTACTTTGGGATTCCGAAAAATAAATGTGTTTGCGGCAGGCACTGAAGAATTACTCAATTCAATCTTCTCATCCTTTTGGTTTCAATTATTATCTCGTTTCCTTCTGCATCCTTGTAAACAATAAAAATTCCCAACAAACGAAGATTGAACGAAGCAAAACGTTTCCGATTCATAGAAAGAGCAACGTGCTGGTAGCTGTATATCTAACCTGGGACTACAAAATGCAATTGTGTTTGCCGGCACTGAAGGGTTATCAATGATTTTTCTTAATTTTCCCAACCGGCTTCATATTTCGTCTCTACTCATTTCTCAGTTCTTGTAAAAACAACACGAGTTCAAAAGCAAAGGATAATTGAAGGGAACAAGAAGTTTCCGATTAATAGGTTTAGTGACGTCCTACCGCAGCTGTATCTAATCAAGTAATTGTTTTGGCGGGCACTGAAAAGTTATCAGTTCTTCTTAATTTCCTCACGGGCTTCATATTTCGTCTCTACTCTTTTTTTCAGAACTTGTAAACAATAAAAGCAATTTAAGTTCGAAACAAATGAACGGTGAAGGGAACAAGAAGTTTCCGATTAAAAGGTTGAAAAGCTCTGTTTTCACACTTTCATACTTTGGACGTAAAATCTAAAGCTGCTCAATTCTTGTGAACAAAACATGATCAAGACTCGTAAAACATTTTGGTGTTATAAATAAAGAAAAATTACCATTTACGTTCTTCACTTTTTTTGTTTTCTTGGCATTTCCTTCATGATCACTGATTGTGATTGCATTGAAACAGTTACTGATTTCCCTATAGAATTCAAAATCGTTCGGTAGATTTTTATTCATGTATGATCACTTAGATATTCATTTCAGCGCAAAAACAAGAATAAAATTGATAACACAGTTTCTTCTTTCTTTGGAAACTCATCAAAATTATTTTCATCAAAACTAGACTATTGCAAGAGTGTTTTGTATGGTCTACCATCAAGTGGGCTGTTCAAGTTGCAGCGCATCCCAAACAAGGCAGACCGACTTGTAACACAGTTGAAACGAACTGATCTTATAACACCGTCGGATGAACCTCGTTGGAGGCTGTTCAGCGCAATGCCCTTAGATTTGTTTGTGGCGATTACTCTCGATTTTCCAGCGTCACCGCGATAAGCGGAGAACCCCTTAAGATTGATTAGGAGACACTGGAGCGCCGTAGACAACTAAACGCGACAACAATGGTAGCAAATCCATCTTCCCTACTTAAATTCACTGATAACCGAGCGCGATCGAAACACCCATTTAAGCCAAGGCATATTACTACCCACATAAACACTTACAAAACTTATTTTTCCCACGCATCAATCCATTATGGAATGGCCTTCGTCTGACCGTTGTCAAGACAACTTCAACTAAGGTCTTCCAAAGACACGCTCTGCCAGTAGTTTGATCATTCTGCAACTTTAATTAGTTTATTTATTTAATTCAACTTTTGTTTGTTTTAAATTTTATTTTCTTTATTAAACCACCAGGGGATTTTATGTATTTCCATGTACCGGCCCTGCTCGACCGCTTCTCAGCATTCTATATAGTCCATGACTTAAACTTTTACTAAATATGAATGAATGAACGAACGAACGAACGAACGAACGAACGAACGAACGAACGAACGAACGAACGAACGAACTAAAGAATGAATGAATGAATGAATGAATGAATGAATGAATGAATGAATGAATGAATGAATGAATGAATGAATAAATGAATGAATGAAGGCATTTATGCATGAACACCTGTACTCTAAAAGCTGCACAAGTTTCTGATCCCAGGCAGAATCTCCTGAAAGAATGTTGTCTATAAAGCAATGAATTAAACTATATTACCGACCTTTGGTCTATCTACAGTTGGCACGTACTCTTGAATCGTAGCAAGTTGAGGCAGAGAAGGTAAATGCCTTCCCTAAATTTTGAACGAGATGAAAATTACGTTTGTATATTTTTAAATTGCAATTGAAATACATTTTGCTTATATTTTCTAAATATCTCGTTTTGTCCCCCGTCTAAGTTTGAAGTTTGGTTACTACCCTGACTTTCAGATCTTCTAGTAAAAACCTGTCAACTGTTTCTCCTTCAGAAAAGTATATTTTTTATGATAGAACCTTCTTCTTTGCAACCCGACGTTGTGCAATATTTTACCGTACAACTTCCGCTCTTAGTTTATCTAGCTTATTGATTTATATTTTTGTAATTACCTTTTTTGAAAGGTTTATACAAGGAGTTTCAATTTACGTCGCTAAATTTTATAATGTAATTTTGAATCAATAATCTTAATTTTCAGACGACTTGTTAGATATAGCGTGTTATTACCACTATTAACGTATATGGTATGTGAAATTTATATCACAGAGTTTTATGAACGCCACGATGTTTAAATAATCAGTTTCAGTTTATTTCTTTGCCTGTGTTTCATACAAACATACATTTCATACAAACATTTTATATTATAGATAAATATAGTACAATTAAATAAATGGACAGCAGTCAGATTTATACATAAAAGAAACACTAGGTGAGGAGGCTCATAAAGAAACCATAAAGGCTTATTTGGGTTATG
Source organism: Parazoanthus swiftii (assembly GCA_025403585.1). Lineage (NCBI taxonomy): Eukaryota > Metazoa > Cnidaria > Anthozoa > Zoantharia > Parazoanthidae > Parazoanthus > Parazoanthus swiftii. The sequence continues at coordinate 9,795 of JAOBYE010178997.1, forward strand.
GTCTCCTCACTTACTAGAACTGGATTAACTTTTTTAGACGTACAGATATATCGTAATTTTGAATGTTATGTAAGCATAAGCAAAGCAAGCACACTAAAGCAAACAAACACAGGGACAGTACAACAGCAAAGCGCAGAGCAGCTCGTCTAGAAAACATTCAATTCAGAAGGAACAATCTTAATTTAGACTTAAAGAGAGAAATGTTAGCAGCATTGCAAATTTCTGAATTCAAAGAGTTAAATATTCTAGGTCCTTGAAAGCGTATTGCAAATTGCCTGATATTTGTTCGGCAAGAAAATGTGTGAAAGAAATCGGAGTTTCTCGTATTGTATGAGTGAATCTAGGGCTTCTAAGCAAAAACAAATAATTGAAAGCTGTAGGAAGAAGTCCTTTCTTGAACAAGAACATAAACTTTCCCACTTGAAATCGAAAGATATCACAGAATTTCAGAAATTTTAGCTGCTTAAACATGGGTTCGGTATGAGCATCGAATGCACTTCCTGAAAGTATTCTAGTTTAGTCTAATAATCGCATGAGGGTCCTGCTTATTTCTGCTGATAAAAGCCATCTCAGTCCTTCAAATCGAGGAACGTGAAAACCTACTACAAGAATTCCTATGTTAACATGTTTTTTCCCGATTTGCTCGCGACGCCATTTTGCTGCTTCATATGTGTGCCTGAAAATGCTTAACTGAAACGTACGTCGTTTACTTCAGCATTTTGTCTGATAATGAAGTAAGGAAGCACCGACGTCTCTCAGGCCGGTCAATTGCTTCAATTGACGATTGAGAGGCATGTTTGTAGGAACGCGTTTTGAATCATATTTTAACACTTGTCCGTGTCAAACCCACACCATATGTCTTGGAAAGGAAGGAATTTCATTGACAGTTGCGTTAAAAAGACTAGATGTTACCAATGAAAAGTTAAAACCTTTGTCAATGGCTGAAACCAAAACAGTTTATTTAATTTCTACACAGCAGTTTTATGGAGCACTATACAGTTGTTGATTTCGATAACATCTTTGTGCAAAAGCAGGTTGTGAACACACTATATTAAAAACACGAACGACTATTTTTTAAGCTTCAGTGTTTAACTTCGGTTTTTTAAGCAGTGCGATGTTTTGAAAGATCAACAATATACCTCCTACTCGAGTTGATCTTTCTGGTAGGTCATCAAACAAATCAGTTAGGAATTGAGTGGAAGCTTTTAATAACTAGTTCTGATAACCACGATATCTGCTTTTAATTTACTCCTGAAGTATTAATAACAAAAAGCTTGGCCTTTCCTAGCTACGCCTCAAAACACCTAACTGTATATGCTAGACAACACTACCACGTACATTCCAACGAATTTTTTCCCCATGATTTGAGTTTAAATTTTTTGGGGAAAAACACTTGAGCCTTTCTGTGGCGAATAATGAGTGGTTCATTGCATGGTTTGATCGAAACCCTTAAACCAATGGAAAAATTCCCTAAAATATGGTAGCAAATTTGATGAAAAACGCAATAAGCGAACCCGCTGTATTCTGCTTGCCGAATCGAAGCACAGCAACCTGTATCCACCCCAGTAATCACGCCTCGCGGGCTCATACTATAAATCGACAAAGCCCGGCTGCGTAGCTCTAAACAGGGAAAGCAGCAAATATATATCTTAAATAAAATGAGAATTCATAAACAGTCAATATGAAGTAAACATCAATACTAATTGATAAAATTAAAAAAGAACAAAACCGAACCCTCAACTCGATGCCTCCGGCCCGAGTGAAAAACATATATTATGTCGATTTCTCCTTGAAGTCGTTGAATCGATGTAGAAAAACAAAATGCCTCCTTTAAAAGACATTTGATGCCACCTATTTTGTCAAATTTAAATCCCATAGGGAAGTTAAATTATGAGACACATATTATTTGTTGGAGTAAGTTGTTCCTTATAAACATTCTAACTATGTTTTGCAAACAGGAACATGTTTCATTTCTTGAAGATGAACAGTTTTGTAGTATATTTTGGGGATTTAGATGCAAACTTCAGCCTGCTGATTCACGTAGTCTACTAAGTTCTTATACACATTATACTGCATTATTAAGAAACTCTTGTTTTCACCAATACTACTTTGACTGGCCCAATTTAAATATATCTTATTAAGCAACGCGTAGATTTGTGCACAAACAAGACTTATTATATTTAAAAGGTGTAACTCTAAATGATGTAAATACATCAGGAAAGGTTTTCCATTGAGCGCTACGCTAAATGGATTCTGCGGTACACTGAGAGACTTCAACTTGTCAAAAACACATTTATGATACAATATCTATTTGCATTTAACAGAAATAAATGCTGGTTTTGTCACCTAAGGCGGAGCTATTTTCAGGAAGCGGTTGCCTTATGTTTACAAAGCCGTGTTTTTCTTTTTTTGTTGACCTAATGTTTTCCAATGCCGAAATAGAAGAGCAAACTTCTACGATATATTTATGTTGAAAGAGCATGAAAAGATTTTGTTCAATTCTTCTTAACCGAACCACCATTACATTTTCATTTATATGCTAATACCATTAGCTGATTCTTTTCGAAGCTTTTTAATCAAGGTTTCGGACTCGACAGACTATGGTACAGATATTAGTATGATTAAAATTTTATCCCAGACTTCGAATTAGAATTAACTTTGAAATGAAACTTGGTGTAGGTGTCAAAGAAACAAATATCACAAATTTTTATTCGCTAATCTTACAATCCTAACTACCTTTTATTTTCTAAGGTATATATTAAAATTATCAGCTGATAAGTTTTTAAAACGCCAAAGCCTATTTCTGATGACGAAAACCGAATAAAAGCGGTCCTTAACATCATTTTAATCTCCTGATCAAACCTCAGACTTTAAGGGTTTAATCTTAAATTACCCTTCAACAATATATCACTGTTTTTCATCAAACTCACCGAGATAAATTGTATCACTAGACAATAAAGTTTATTAATGCCGAACAGAAAATCTAATGCTGTATCATTTATACAAACTACTCCAGTTCTTAAAGGCAAAGAATCGAAAGGCTTAGTTCTCGCTTTTTTCGCGTTCAATTCAATTCAATTGGACATGGTTGGCTACCTGTATTTCTTGTTTGTTACTTGATTTTCAATAAACGTGCCTTACGTAAACAGTTCCTGCAAGTTCAGTGCCCAAAACATAGGTATAACAGAGCGAATGAAAGTTACTTAATTTATCCAATTGTAGCGACAATGTCACTCACGTTCACTTGAAACACGTATGCTCACAAGAGCGTTTATTGGGAAGTTTTTTCTTTTAGAATTTCTTGTTAAAACAGAGGAGCACCTGGTCGAAAACAAGAAACCTTTTTTCTGCGGTTTCATTGACGCATTCAATTAAAATACGAAAGGGCGATCTTATCTTTTCTCGTGGGTGGACAAGCAGAGTGAAATATACGTATCACGCATGACATCATGTTTTCCCGGGCTGATACGTGTTTCAAACCGGAAAGCTATACACTTTATGAAAGTGTAGAGGATTCTATAGGGGAGCACTATATTCCTGACGTGTTGGTGTGAAAAGTGAAAACTTCACCTGAGCTCGACATTCTGTTGTATCTTCAGGATTTTTTAATAAGCAAAAACACCGAGCGAAAACAGAGAGAGACTGGAAATGATTGTCTCGTGTGACGAAACTAAAGGCAAAAGCTAATTTTAACGCCGTTCACTGGCAGAGCACCTGAAGGCTGCTATTGCGAAACGATAACAAAGACCGTTTGACCAAACCCGGTTGCGTTGTGATTGAAACTGCTATTTAACGTTTGTAAACTGACAAGTCCTTACTTAGATTCCAGTAACGCAACCGGCTGATATTGATTGAAAATGACCTTGAACCGATTGTCCAACCTTAGTGAGAATTTCACATCTAAACCTTCTCTACAAGACCCGTACCAACATCCCTCGGTGAGGCTGTACATGAAGTTTGAACTTTTCTCAGCCGTTTTTCTCTGCCTCATGTCAATAATAACTGTAGTACCAAACTGTCTTCTGTTCACTGCAATCTGGAGAAACCCTGGCAAATCTTTCCGTACCGCCTCGACAAGCTTTGTTGTCGGTTTAGCGGTAGCCGACTTATTAACAGGCCTAACGACAGAGCCGTTTTTCGCCGCGCATTACTTCGGGCGATACTTTAACAAGTACTACAATTACGACACATCGTCTGAAGTGCTGCGTACGTTCTACAACGTTGGGGGTTCGGTATCTACAATTGCCATAAGTTCTTCTTACCTGATAATTTTAGCGCTAACTTGGTCCCAGTTTGTTGCCATATCATATCCCCACAAATATAAACTGTGGGTGACTCAAAAACGTGCAGTACTTTGCGTTGTCGCAAGTTACGTATACTTCCTCGGCTTCACCATGCTTCAGTTTTCTGGTATGGACCAGAAAATGTTTCGTAAAGTCGATCTTGCTTTTCATCCTACATTAGTGTCAGTTTTACTTTTTGTCACTTTGGTATTACTGGGCCGAGCATTCAGACAGAAGCTGAGGGCGCAACGACCCAACACGCCGAACGTGTTCCCTCAAAACGCTACCAACGCTCCAAACTCAACAAGCAGGAAAGCGAACTTGGAGCGCCAGTTTACTATCGTCACAATTTATCTTGCTGGGATTTTATTGGTTTCAGCTTTGCCTCATGTTTTCATCCTTCACTGTTTTCTGTATTGCAAAAAAACTACACTAAAAGAATGGGTCACCATCCAGATTGCCATGCGTGTCAAAGATTTGCTGCTGTTTCTTAAAGTTGGCCTCGATGCATTCATCTACGCTTGGCGCCTACCAACCTACCGTTCAGCTTTAAAAGAAGTGATTGGCTGTTACTCCGTTGGAAGATACGTGTTCAACGGCCGACAGAGATCTAGATCAGCCACCCAGGATGAAAATTCAAGTAAAGTGTAACTCTTCAAAATAAAACAATATCTCAGAAAGCGGTTTCGCCGAAAAACAAAGGTCTTCATTAGAACTTTCATTGTCAGATTGAAATGTCGGTGTTTTAAGTTAACACCCAAAGACTGAGAGAAGAGAAAAAAATATGCTATCTTTTGTCTCTGGCCGTTACTTCAAAACTTTATTCTAAATTTTCTTAAATGTAGACTATTGTTTTTTTTTTGCAATATTCGAGATAACTGGTTTAAGAACGTGTTTCAGAGCAATCGCAAAAGAGCTGTGAAAACGCTCTAAAATCAGTGAAATCGACTTAGCGTGGGGAACAGAGCTATAAATGGCTGACACATTCAAGTAAATATTGTATACATTCCAGACAATGTGACAGATATGAACAAGAAATATTACGGTAGTTTTCTTTTGGTATATATTTTTAATTAATATTAACAAAAGCTGTCATTTTGCCGTATGGTGAACATGTCAGTAACTTTGGCAGTTGCAAAATACACCGCTGATGCCGATTTGTGTTTTTGAAACTTTAAGCTTGATTTTTTGGGGGGCAAGAACCAGATGATTTTGCCAGATGAACGTTGTTCTTAATATTTTAGCCGTTTGAATTTAGCCGAAAATTGCTCTTAAATTATTTCTTATTTCCGGACATAATAGCATATAAAGATAATTCTTGTTGGTCTGACCTAGAGCAAAAGATTGTTTTCAATCTGCATGTTCTTAAAACTTGAAAAGCTTATAAATTGTGCTTGGGAGAATAACCGTTGTCTGCTTGTTCAGATTTGATTCTAAGCGAAAGAAAACATAACAAACGGGAAATAGAATGGCATATATCAACAGTTGTTTGCTCTAGCTCTCTTCCTGCAAACTCGCTATTCGCCGAAGGTGTCAACAATTCAGTTGAACAAGAAATTGAAATTTTTGACTAAACAAATGATAATTAAGACCGCAAATTTGTGCTTTTTGGGAAAGGCAAACATTGCTACAGAACAATAAGACGGCCAAAGGACGCCTTCAGAGCCAGTCAATAAGCGCAAGTAATGAAAGAAAATAGTTTCTATGCAAATGTGGGTTTCGGATTGCTTAATGGAAGTCTCGAGTAAGTAGCTTTGCAGTAACAGCCGCCTCATTTGCTTTTGTCACATAACATAAAGCAACAAAAGCTTTAATTAAGGCGGTTAGAGACAGCAGTAACAACAAAATACTCGGTCGGTATGTTCTGCGATAAATTAAAGTTGAAAAAATTATAAGGCGGTCTTTTCACTGATCTACAATTTACACTTAAAACAAGCTTATAAAATTTCGAGATTGTTGCCCTATCTAATCATAGTGCTTCGGAAACATTGTCAAAACGCATGTGATTAAAAAGCGGAAAGATTTTTTTTTGGTAAGAGCGAAGTAATTTTTGGCCCAGGCTCGTTAACCATTAGCTTTTGGTAAAGTCAACCGCAAATTATTAATAGATAATATCCTCATACTGGATTATCAACTGCGCAAAGAGTATTGCATTGCCCGAGCTATACTTGATGGGAATAGGACATTATTGGTATTTAAGGTGGCTAAAAACAGTTTTCCATTTTACATTGCCAATGAACTTTATAAAACGCTTACTTGTTTATAGTAAAAGATAATTGCTTCCTGTTAAGAGCTGATGTTACAGTATCTTTTCAGCTTTCCAACCCTTGTACAATGTACTGCCACAGACAATTTGGTTGCCATGGCAACTTGACGAGCCTTAAATACATCATATTTCCAGCATTCGACTACATTTTACACAAAAATTAGTCGGTGAGCCTTTTTTTTTATTGCGTCGAAATCATTTGCTCACCAAGGAGCACATTCAGAGAAATTTTCGAAAAATTCTAGCAATGAGTTTTGGCGTCACCTTAATATTTTGGAATGTTAAGTTGGCACAAAATCCTCTTGAGAGAATTTTTTGAAACGAACAATTTTGATGCAAAATGCACTCAAATGCCTAAAAAAAGGTGTATTTAAGGCCCTTCCAAGTTGCTATGGAAACAAACTTTCCGTTGGGAGAACAAGGTTGACGGCAAGCTGACAACTTTTTGCAACACCAGATAACAAAAACTGACACAAATCATGATGTACGACAAAGCCTTCGTAAAGTTCAGTGGCACGGCAAAACGAAAAACAGTTGAGAGCCACCTTAATGACAGGGAAATAGACTTTACTTGCTTGGATTAAATTCGTAATGTGGGTCTGAAATGGCAGACGACTAGACTTTGTTTGCTGTAGTTAGCTGCACATAGAAAACGGCCGTTTATTCAGTTTGTAGAAGCCTTTTCAACAACAAAAAAACAATAAAAAAGAATTTATAAACTGATAGTGCTATTCCCAGATATGACAAAGGTTCTATTAGAAAAATTCTAACTTAAAATAACTGCTTTAGTCGAAAAATGCTTTAGTCGATTCTTGCGCAATTTCTTACACGGGGGTTAATCTCCATGGACCCTCAAAGTGAGCTCCGACAGTTACTTCATCCCGGTGATGATCCTCAAATTCTTGGTATAGGGCGAAAAGGATGAATTTTATGGCTTCTAACGACGTGAATATTGAAAAGGTACTTTTGGGCAAAAAGTGTTAATTAGAAAAATGTGAAATCGTTTGTTCGTTTATCGGTGCGCGAGTTAATGGTACCCCCGGCTTCCCATGCCGATTATCCCAAGGTGCAGTGCGGGCCGTTGGTCACGTGCGGGCCCCAAAGGCAGTTGGGCAGTAATGCTGACGTGAGTATTTGCTTTAAATATTTGAAAGGCTACAAGATCGCACGTGCAAGTGTTTCTTTCAGCTTCTTTTGGAAATAGTGTTTCGGTTCTAACGTGTTTTTGTTATTTTTACGATATCATTGCAGTGTGTGAGGAAGTAGAATGTTTACAGCTTACAGGTGACACTGTTTATACAGACCCGTAGGCAGGGGGGCGTGCGCGGGGTGCGTACGCACCCCCCCCCCCGCCCCCCACGGACCCAAAAAGGTCCGCATTTAGAGGTTTAACAAGACTATGAAGAAACCCGAAAACCCGAACAGGTTTATCGCAACAGTTGGTGCTGCCGTAAATCGAAACGACTAAAAAAAAGCGGCCATAAGTGTGTTTGTCCCGTAAGAGTCCAAGTTTACGAAACTTGC